>JAQBSW010001595.1:0-128339 GCA_029291075.1 Eudiplozoon nipponicum
TATGCTTCGTTCAGTTGTGTGCTCTTTTGTTATATATAAAATATACCATTCCACCTAAGGAAGTGATGTTTTGTTGAGGTTTCATGGCGGGATTTTGATCTTAAAGAAATGATCAACAATGAAATAGAGCAATTTTGCGAAGCAATTATGCCATGTTTGGAACATCTGTCACAGAAAATTCTGTCAAGTACTTGACGAGGTCCCAATAAGGACGAAAGCGATCTACTTGATAAATTGCATTTATCAGTTCATTCAAAGCTTATTTTATACTGACAACATCTACATAATTAATATAGTGCCATAAAACGTCAATTCAAGATTTCTTCCCCAGGCGGTATGGCGTCTTTTCTCTAATATATATCAAATCCAAATGGCACAATTGAAAAGAAAACATGGCCCTTTAAGTCTTTTATATTTATTTATTCTGTTAAATCAAGTTATACTCCGTATTTAGTCATCTGCATGGTTTAATTAATAATAATTTTCATTAGTTCTATATTGCATATTGCGACAACTATAGCTGCTTGAAAGTATTTTAAAGTATGTAATAAGAATCATTGTGTCAAATTAATACCTATAAGTTATAATATGTTGATAGTTTATTTCGTAAGAATGTACGTGTGTGCATTTGACGTTGTTCGTTGGAATATTTTCTGTGACCTCGTGCACTTTGGTTCCATTGCAATCGCTTGCATTGATTTGATGAAATCGCGCATACTTCTGTTGATTTGCGACTTCATCTGTAGTTCAGACTTATTACGCAATTGTACGCTTTATTTTCTTATGGCTGTGTTCTCCCTCTCGCACGCTGCTGCAATTATTCTATAAATTGGTTATTTTAGCTTACGTAAGACATCATTTTGTGTAAAATTTAGTTAAGGTGGCTTTAATCATAAGAATAAATTTCCTTCCCTTGATTTGTGGGCCATGGACGATAATGATTGCTTTCATTATAAATTTTAGGTTATCTTATGTAAGGTGTCGATTGAAACGGTTCATCAACAGTTTTTTGTTCGTCCTATGTGACTACTGATATATATATATATATATATATATATATATATATATATATATATATATATATTCATATATACAAAGTAATGAACAAGTTAGTTAGTTTGCTATCGCACTTCAATACATGTAACTGACGGAAGTTTTGTTCTTTGCCATTGGTTGAATGACATAGGATTGTAATTTATTTCAAGTTTGAAAACGTGAAGCACACATTTTATCGCCACTCGTGCAATAAATAATTTTATACATGGCAACAATCCTCGTTTCATGTTGAGAATGAGCAAATTTGACCTCTTTTGATTATCATGACTTCATTTATAACCTCAAATACCGCTGCAACTCCACCTGTATAGCCTAAGTATACTTACGAATACAGAACATCACACGTCACCGGTAAATTTTTGTTTTCGATGATGAAGCACCTCTAGTAACGACGCAAAAATTTCTCATTTACTAAGTATCTAGCAACATTAGTTAGTTTTTGCAATAGCTACGGTGTACATTTGAGCTATTTCAAAAAAACAGTGTTATATGCCTAAGTCAGCATGAGCAAACGGCATAAATGTATGCAATGGTGTGTTTCATATCATACTTGCTATATAAAAGTAGCATGGTTTCCGTTCTATAACGATATATTGGAGATGGTTAATTGGATCTGCAAGTCTAAAGGGATACCATATAGGCTTCATCTAAAGGAAAGGCTAACCAAGAAACATTAGCTAGAATTTAAATGAAAATTATTTACAATATGCGGCACGGTGGCTCAGTGGTTAGAGTAACAGATTCCAAAGCAGACGTGCCCAGGTTCGAGCTCTATCCGTGGCAAATTCTGGACAGTACGTGATGTGTTCCCAATAAGGAAAAACCAGTCTACTGGATAAATTAGACCAACCTTGGTTGCGCGGACGTTGATAGAAATTAATATAATCAAGGTTTCGATCTTGATATAAGCACCTGACCGATTAATTAGTTACATATGTCACTAAAAACTAAGAATTGTGTAGTGTAGAAAAGGCAATTCATCCAGTAGACCGGTTTCGTCCTTATTGGGAACTCATCATGCTTCTTAACCATGATTTGCCCTGGACGGGGCTCAATGAACCTTTTTAGGCACGTCAGCTGCCGAACACCAAATTTCGAAGCACATTTGCCCAGGTTCAAGTCCTGTCCGCGGCAAATTCTGGCAAGTACAATTCTTAGTTTATACTGACATATGTAAGTAATTAATGGGTCAGGTGTTTATATCAAGACCGCAACCTTGATTATAATAATTGTTATCACCACCCGCGCAACCAATGTTCGTTTAATTATATAAATGTTCATTTCAATACCACTTCCCCATGTAATGTGGTGTCTGTTCAGTAATGACAGATTGGGCATGGTTAGTTGGAACTTTGGGTCTAAATGGATGCCATATGAGCTCCACCTAAAGGAAAATTGACTAACCAAGTTACATTAGTTAGTATATAACTGAAAATTGTGTGTAGTGTAGTGTGCGGCAGGATAGCTCAGTGGTTAGAGCACCAGATTCCGAAGCAGACGTGCCCAGGTTCGTATCCTGTCCGCGGCAAATTCTGGCCAGTACTTGATGAGTTCCCAATAAGGACGAAACCGGTCTACTGGATGAATTGCCTTTTCTACACTATACAATTCTTAGTTTATACTGACATATGTAAGTAATTAATGGGTCAGGTGTTTATATCAAGACCGCAACCTTGATTATAATAATTGTTATCACCACCCGCGCAACCAATGTTCGTTTAATTATATAAATGTTCATTTCAATACCACTTCCCCATGTAATGTGGTGTCTGTTCAGTAATGACAGATTGGGCATGGTTAGTTGGAACTTTGGGTCTAAATGGATGCCATATGAGCTCCACCTAAAGGAAAAATTGACTAACCAAGTTACATTAGTTAGTATATAACTGAAAATTGTGTGTAGTGTAGTGTGCGGCAGGATAGCTCAGTGGTTAGAGCACCAGATTCCGAAGCAGACGTGCCCAGGTTCGTATCCTGTCCGCGGCAAATTCTGGCCAGTACTTGATGAGTTCCCAATAAGGACGAAACCGGTCTACTGGATGAATTGCCTTTTCTACACTATACAATTCTTAGTTTATACTGACATATGTAAGTAATTAATGGGTCAGGTGTTTATATCAAGACCGCAACCTTGATTATAATAATTGTTATCACCACCCGCGCAACCAATGTTCGTTTAATTATATAAATGTTCATTTCAATACCACTTCCCCATGTAATGTGGTGTCTGTTCAGTAATGACAGATTGGGCATGGTTAGTTGGAACTTTGGGTCTAAATGGATGCCATATGAGCTCCACCTAAAGGAAAAATTGACTAACCAAGTTACATTAGTTAGTATATAACTGAAAATTGTGTGTAGTGTAGTGTGCGGCAGGATAGCTCAGTGGTTAGAGCACCAGATTCCGAAGCAGACGTGCCCAGGTTCGTATCCTGTCCGCGGCAAATTCTGGCCAGTACTTGATGAGTTCCCAATAAGGACGAAACCGGTCTACTGGATGAATTGCCTTTTCTACACTATACAATTCTTAGTTTATACTGACATATGTAAGTAATTAATGGGTCAGGTGTTTATATCAAGACCGCAACCTTGATTATAATAATTGTTATCACCACCCGCGCAACCAATGTTCGTTTAATTATATAAATGTTCATTTCAATACCACTTCCCCATGTAATGTGGTGTCTGTTCAGTAATGACAGATTGGGCATGGTTAGTTGGAACTTTGGGTCTAAATGGATGCCATATGAGCTCCACCTAAAGGAAAAATTGACTAACCAAGTTACATTAGTTAGTATATAACTGAAAATTGTGTGTAGTGTAGTGTGCGGCAGGATAGCTCAGTGGTTAGAGCACCAGATTCCGAAGCAGACGTGCCCAGGCTCGTATCCTGTCCGCGGCAAATTCTGGCCAGTACTTGATGAGTTCCCAATAAGGACGAAACCGGTCTACTGGATGAATTGCCTTTTCTACACTATACAATTCTTAGTTTATACTGACATATGTAAGTAATTAATGGGTCAGGTGTTTATATCAAGACCGCAACCTTGATTATAATAATTGTATATTAGGTGTTGCTTACCTAAGTAAGCATAGAAATTTGGTGCAGATGACCAGAAATAAGGCATATATATATATATATATATATATATATATATATATATATATATATATATGCATATATATATATATATATATATATATATATATATATATATATATGTAATCTGAAATATTAAAGCCCAGGATTTAATAAGTGTTTTGAATGCCCTATATATTGCACAGAAACGATCTTTCGCATCATATATATATATATATATATATATATATATATATTTAGAAATTATTTTAAATATTTTACCTCTACGTTTAAAATTTTTAACTTTTAAAAATTCACTAGATGAGACATTGTGTTCACGAGAGACGAAATATAAAGAAACTAATGAAAATTATCCATTGCGTAGAGATTCACAGGCGCCACTTGAAATGATCCAAAATATGACTGAACTAATCTGCACTGATCAAATTACAACCTCTTCATATTCTCCAAATCCAGTTACAGTCGTGTCGGCAATTATTCAGGGGGAAGGCAATGGGACTGTATCTCAAATTCAGAGCGTCATTTCGTCAGGTGAACAGATCGTGTTCAATAGCCGGAATCCACCCGTTCACGGCGATGGTGACTTTGAGGAGAATAGCCATTATCAACGTCTTGGAATAAACTCAACATCTAATGGACTTAACTCAGCCAGGTATGATAGACCGGCACACTATCCTCCGCCATACGAATTAGTTGTACAAAATGATGATGAATTTCAAAAGTCGACGCGTCGTGCATGATGCTATCTCTGCTTGATTTCACTTTGCCCACTTAGCAGCTAGGCTTCACCCATTTGTATACATTACAACTAAGAATCCAATATCTATTGGCTCTTTTGTTATTGGAACTAATCGTAATCATTCTAGCTTAAGAAGATTTTCTTTCTCGACAGTCTAGACTTTACTCATCATTATGTTTTAAACTGGACTGCGGAAACGACTAACTTCCTACTCTTGAATATCATCTGTTTGAGGTAACGCAACGTGTCTCAATTGAATATTTATGCTTAATTGACTGGTCGTCTAAACTAAGGAAACTTAATTGAGTTTGAATGTTATAGGTCTTCCATTATGGGAGATAACTCAGCGTGCGGCCTACTTTTGACTTTTACAACGCACTTAATATTAATTAACAAACATCAATATTTACAAGCGTATACTAAATTCATAGCAGTAAATGATCTATTTTAGCACATCGGATATCATTTTCCAGCCACCTTTCAGAACACTAAGGACCACCTCGCAGGCTAGACCATAGAAATGCTTCATGCCTCAACGACAAGGGAGACGACGAATGCAAAGCTTAAAATTCCGTTAACGCTTACGCGCAAATGTCTTATGTTTTATGCTTATTACATTTCTGTGAGCTTGATTTTAATAGTATGCGTGAATAGTAATGTTGGCAATAAATTTATGAATGCTGGTTATACTCCTGTCAAAAGTGACAGTTTTTTCTTAACTCACCACATAGCAGGAGAAAACTGGTGGCAGAAACCGAGAATTTATTCCGCATTTTCAGTTTTAAACGTCTTCATTCTCCCAGTAATGGGGAATATTTTTTAATTTGTTGCTTCTTCCCTTATAATTTCAATGATCTAGAAAGCCTAAAGCTTTATTGTGCAAATGCAAGTTTTGTATCACTGTTTGCTTTGGTTTAATAAATCTATATTTTGTGGCATATGGCTCAGTAAGTAGTCGATTTGTACATGTTCCTTGGTGTTTTTTTAATAATGAGCTTGCTTTGTGTCTCAATTGTGGTTTAAGCGCGCAAATCTTGATTCTGAATGCATATTTAAATGATAATACGTTGCTCGATTATTCTTACCAATAAATCAATATAATGATACAGATCCATTCTGGATTGTTTTTAAGCTTGTTTCGACTAATGATATTGTGTGAATAAAGCGTTGATGTGACAAATGATTTTTGTGGGATTTCGAAACATAACAAAAGCACAAATATTATAACACTGTTTTAGAAAGAGGTGCTTCTTAGTACTTCCAATCATTTGCACGCTTGATTTGGCGTCTTCGTTCAACGCAAAATGAAGTTAATCTGGCTTTGAAACACAATAAATGCAGACATTCCTACAATCACGCAGACAATTACAAACTACAACAGACTGCGTTTTTCGCTTCCGTTGTCTCTGTTAACTGAGATCTGTGCATCGAATGCTGTAATCAGTTGCCCTGTATCTGTATGGCGTTGTGACAGTGTTTTGTTGATGTTATCTACGAATTGTAAATATAGACCCCTCTTCGATTTTATTAAATGCGGAAAGTCCATATCATTTAGCCATTCTTAACTCATTACATACACATTTAGGTTATTAAGCAAGTCTATGATCGTAGCAATTGTATGCGCATACTATAATATGATCGCAATGAAAAGCCTTTTGTTATTACATGAGAAATACACTTTATTTTTATGTTAATAAGTACAACAATAATAATAATAAGAATAATAATAATATTTTTATTATTATTATTATTATTATTATTATTATTATTATTATTATTATTTTATTATTATTATTATTATTATTATTATTATTATTATTATTATTATTATTATTATTATTATTATTATTATTATTATTATTATTATTATTATTATTATTATTATTATTAGTAGTATTATTATTATTATTATTATTATTATTATTATTATTATTATTATTATTATTATTATTATTATTATTATTATTATTATTATTATTATTAGCATCGTCATTATAACCAGAATTAGGTTGGCATAAGAAATGGATGCATCACTGCCACATGAAATATTAAAAACTGTAGTAAATGAAGAGTAAATAATCATTAAAATTGTAGCGGATAATGCCAAGATCTTATCATCGAGCAGACACGAATATTTTTATTACGCAATGAATTTTGAGCGGATCTGATTGCAGTTGATGTGATTAAAATTTTAAATATATCTAATGCTTTAGTTAATGCTTCTCTTTTAATACAAGTGTATTTAAAGCTTATGTACCTTCCACATGAAAATTGTTTTATAATTCAATAAATCTTTCGTACGAAAATTTTTCAATGGTATCATCAAATTAAAATATTGATATATTTTCAAAAGGCAGACCTAGCAAGCCGGGGGAACGGAAAATTAAAATAGGTAAAAGTTCAATCTTTTACACATTTTACATTACATCGAAATCAGGCACAAACCCCTTGCATTAATTTGCTTACACAATCTTGGCTACAATTTATAATTCCAGTTAGTTCTTTTATTTATTGATGAGCTTTAAAAATGTATGTTAATCATAAATATTTATTAGTTTACATCTTATATAATGGGCTATAAATATGTTTTGTGTCAACAGATTTTTAAATTCTATTAATAAAATTGCCAATCTTGACTCAATGTTTGTGAGCAAGTTCTCATAGAATCATACCTACAACTATCTGCTATGTATTTGTATTGCAGTACTTGAATTTTCTGGAGAAATATTTTATCTGTCGACTTTAACGTTTTTTGTACATAAATTATGGATATATCCATCCTTCGCTCTATTCTGGTCAGTGATTTCTCAAAATTGGGGATTAAACACAAATCTGTATATATATAGCAAAATGTTAACGGTAATGAAATGGGGTCAAAAACAATATTCGTTTAATTTTAAAAAGATTCAATTACTTTTAAATTACTGTTATAAAGGAAAAATTAAAATAAACAAAAATGTAAGTCGGTCTGGTTCCGTCCAACCTCGGAACTCCTCAGAATTCGGCAGAAATGGTGTTGACTGTTCACCAATTCTGAACATAATGGACCTGGATTTAAATCCCAGCTACGGAAATTCTGGCTACTAAAAAGCGGAATGAGGACGGAGCCAGTGTATTTGGTGAAAGGGATTGTGAATTTATGCAATTTTTAGTTTATACCGCCAACATATAATTAAACACACGCGCGCACACGTATATATATATATATATATATATATATATATATATATATATATATATATATATATATATATATATATGTGATACATAAGAAATGCTTCTTATTATGTTTTAGTTAGTTAATAATACTTTATTCAATTATAGCTCTATTATCGAATTTTGTAAGATTTTAACATTACCTAGAAGGACGTTTAGATCAATTCGTCTTTTTATATACTTTTCTATTATAATGTGTTACCTTATTTTATCTTAAGCATCGATGAACTTTTAAAGACCGATACTTACCTACATTTCATGAATAATTGTAAATTTTGTCAAAGTTATATGCAATTATTGGACTTCAGGTAAATTCTATAAAATTATATATAAGATGCTTGGAACTTGTATTTGTTTACTGGTCGAAACCTGTACGTTCCAATTTAGATTTATATTTTTAAGTTAAAAAACTGTTGTCCACAGGTGGTGCAATCCGATATAATAATTTCTTTCATACTCAATAGGTTAATGTAAAAGTCATTAAGAAAAGAGCTCGATCCCATTACTCTTACGCGCATTGATCTCCATTTGTTTTTAACAGTACTGTTCACTTGCGATTCTCAACAGTCATTCGCGACATTTAATATATGCATATCTCTCATTTTATTTTCGTCACTTCGCCCATTTTACATCCCTCTCGCTCTATGCATTTTTGTCTCCTGTATAATGGTTTTCTCCATATTTTTATTTTGTACATATTTTTTTGTTTTTATATTAGTAAAAATATTATGTAATATGTAGAAATAAATAAATGTATTCATAATGCCTTTTGGAAATTGATTTTTTCGTTTTCTCATCTCCGTGAGGAAAGGCATCTTAATCGGAATACATAGAATATGTTGTTATAACTGATTCCATTTCAATGAAGACATGCTTGCAACTAGTTGATATCATCGAAATGAATATTCTCAGCATCCGAGTTGCTGCCAATGTAGGTGTTGTGGAGTTAATACTAGACATGATGTAGTTCTTAAGTAGTATTTGTACACGGGAACCGATTTATATATCCATAACATGCATCAGCTTAAAATTTTGGTTTTGAAGTATGCACTTTGTGCCAAAAATTTTTCCACGAGGTAGGCAAGTCACTGTGTTCAAAACGTACGATTTAATTGGTTAAATAATAAAAAACCAAGAAGAATGGCGCAATATCCTAATTGTACGTTTAATTAAGTTGTATAAATGTAAACTGGATATATCGAAATCTTACGAAATCTTACAGAGCAAAAAATTATCGTGATAATCTGTTTTAAGAATGCTTGAAAGTTAAAAAATTTTTTTCGACATCAAACCAGTAGAGTCAATGTGATTTGTCAACACGGTCAGCAGGAACAGTAAGTTTGGTTTATATGCTCTAGCCACGTATAAAGTTTCCGCATCTACAACAGCCTGAGGAAAATTTGGACGACCTAAACGGAGAATTTTTCTATTCATTCATTTTAGTAAACTACTCACAGTCACGTTTACAATCGCGATTTGACTTTGCTCATGAAAATCAGTACACGACCGAAGCTAAACTGACAGGGGAAAAACATATTATATATATATATATATATATATATATATATATATATATATAGTATATATAAATATATATATGTATAATTGAAGTTTGATTTCAGGATTTTGATAAATAGGTTTTCAGTATAAACTAAACGTTGCTTAAGGTATCAAAGGCAATACATCAAGCAGATCAATTTCGTTCAAATAGGCTCCACTTTAATGAAAAGCTAAACGGGGATTGAGCAGTGATATGAGTGTAAAACTCAATAGCGAATGTGCTTCGGTTCGAGTCATGGTCATGCCAAATTTTGGCATGTACTTGAGGAATGGCCTTTGCTACATGAAGCAATGCTTAGCCTATATTGAGAAAATAATTATATATATATATATATATATATATATATATACAGCATTATTTATAATGTCCACTATCTTCGAATATTACAGCCCACACGTCACTATGAATATTCTTCAGAATTATATCGTACTGAAGCACCAGTTTTTAAATACAGGTGTGTTGCTGTGCGTTCTATTTGCATTATATATATATATATATTATTTCTAAAAATAGGTAATAATCCGGGGTGTAATTAAACGAACATTGGTTGCGCGGGTGGTGATAACAATTATTATAATCAAGGTTGCGGTCTTGATATAAACACCTGACCCATTAATTACTTACATATGTCAGTATAAACTAAGAATTGTATAGTGTAGAAAAGGCAATTCATCCAGATAGACCGGTTTCGTCCTTATTGGGAACTCATCATGTACTGGCCATAATTTACCACGGACAGGGCTCGAACCTGGGCACGTCAGCTCCCGAACACCAAATTCCGAAGCAGATGTGCGCAGGTCCGAGTCCTGTCCACGGCAAATTCTGGCAAGTGCGTAATGAGTTCCCTATGAGAATGAAACCGGTCTACTGGATGAATTGCCTTTTTACACTATACAATGCTTAGTTTATACTGACATATGTAAGTAATTAATGGGTCAGGTGTTTATATCAAGACCGCAACCTTGATAATAATAATAATAATAATCCGGGGTATGTTTAATTTGTAATAATCTTGATTTATTTATTCAATTTTTAAAAACAAATTTGCAATATTTTAAAATATATATTTTTTTCTTTTGGTTTTAATTAAATTGAATGAACGACTAGTGAGCAGTTCTCATTCAAATAATCAGGGCATTAATATTTGAAAAATTGTCAATATGTTGTTAAGTATTCCGAAAGTTCATCATGATTTGAACAAAATAAATACACTCGACTGTTGAACAATTTTTTCTAAAAATATATAATAAGCATTTATCAGATTTTCATGGTCCGACTTTTGATTTTTTTTACCTATTATATCTTCACATATTGTTCAAATTCCATGCAACCACAAATATAATTTTTTTTTACAAATCTTTAACAGATGATTAGATGTGGACTGCAGAATTAATTTAATTTGTATTATCGTAAGAATTATGTGTATATCCATTAAACGTATTTGCTCAACTCATTAAAATACATCTAAACTTATTAAATATCTGTGCACGTTCTTGTATACATATTACTATTACTATTACTATTACTATTACTATTACTATTACTATTACTATTACTATTACTATTACTATTACTATTACTATTACTATTACTATTACTATTACTATTACTATTACTATTACTATTATCTATTACTATTACTATTAATATTACTATTACTATTACTATTACTATTACTATTACTATTACTATTACTATTACTATAACTATTACTATTACTATTACTATTACTATTACTATTACTATTACTATTACTATTACTATTACTATTACTATTACTATTACTATTACTATTACTATTACTATTACTATTACTATTACTATTACTATTACTTATTACTATTACTATTACTACTACTAATACTAATACTACTACTAATAATAATAATTACAATATTAATAATAATAATAATAAATAATAATAATAATAATATTAATAATAATAATAATAATAATAATAATAATAATAAAATCAATATTAATAATATTAATATTAGTAATGATAATAATACTTCTAATTTTTATATTTCTGCACAGCATTACACCAACCACACATATCTCAGTGAGTTCGAACCACGATATCATAGTTATGTGTGAGATACTAATGAAAACCTTATCGCCTGTTGCTTATAAGGACTGGAACTGCATTATTATGACCTCTTTATAGGCCTTTATAGTTTTATAAACTTTCGACAATAACAAATCAGTCGTACAACATAGCAAAACTACCGTCAGTCACAAGTACCTTATGTGTTTCGCCCTTCCATAATTACTAGATAGACTAGTATAACGTAGGTGTGTATGTGTGTGTCCTAACTGCTCAGTATCCAGCTAAATGAAATTGAACACACGTCTATAGCCAAGCATGTGCAATCAAAGTGGATGAGTGGTAATTTACATTTAAAATTTTTGCCATCTTATTTTTTTCCAAATTCCACACTTAAATAAATAGTAAGTAAAGGGCGTTATATCGGCCTCTATTCATGAGTCGCCAGTAAGCACTAAGCGGAATTTTCACACGCGATTCTATGTTCCATTCATGCTGTTATTGGTTTATTATCCTTCTGGTCATATTTGAACTAATTTATTACTAGGTGCGCAACACCTAATACAAAATTGCATATATATATATATATTAGTTCTCCGCCACAAACAGTATCTAATTTCAAGCTCGCAAACTTGATTTAAACTATCTAACTTGTCAGAATAATCGTTTTATTCTCTTTAACACTGTAGAAACGAATATGTAATCCTAGCTTCATTGATGACTTCACTGGTACGGCTGGTGTGAAGTTTATATCAAATACACAGTAAATAAACTCATGCCAAGGTAATGGATAAGAAATAAAGGCAGAAAAATAATGAAATTATGAAGTCTGACGTAAACCAGGCCATATATTCTTGACCGACTAATCTTGTAATAGCTACTGAAGTTTCATTATATAGACGCACTCGCTTATGTGCATCCGTGAATGTGTTAAATTGGTAAGTATTCAGTTCAGTATAATTCCACGCACACGCACATCAATCTTATCGACACTTTGGCTATTGTATGTTAATTTACCCTAAGCAAACGTCAGAGAAATTGTTTTATTCTTACTATATGAAATGATCAAATCGAGATTGAACTTTTTGGTTCGGAAAAGGAACATAGTTATAAAGTTATATTAATTTACGATCAAACTTCGCAAGGTCAACATTGAAAAATTAGTGCAGTCATAGTACTGAAGGCTTTATTAGGTTATAAAGCGAACCTAGTAACAAATAAGCGATGCAGATCGTGACGCAGGAAAAGGTGAAATATTACCAAGGCATGGTATCATGTGGAAAACGGGGAATAATTGTTCAATTAAAGTAAAATTTTGTAGATGCGGTTGAGTCAAACATTGAAGGATATGTTTGAGGGTAATTACTATAATCTTTTAGTAATAAAACCCGAACCACTAGTTGTGCGGGTTTGTTGACAATTATTACAAGTCATCAGGATTGAATTTAGAATAATGGCGTTAATTATCATATCGATCGAACCATGATTCTGTAATAGAGAAATGATTTAGTAGCACTTATTAATGTTAGTAATTTATACATAAGGATTAATAATAATCCAATTATAATCCTATATTCGTAGTCTTTTACATGAAGTATTTTCCGTCTGTAATTCATGCAATTGTCTATTTTTAACTTTAGTTAATGCTGTGTTACAAGTATCAACCCAACGATTTTCCCTCTGCCGTTTCATTCACAATATCCACTCTTGGTTTATTTTTAATGGGTTCCATAGTTAATATAGTCATTGTGTTACTACTGCATAACGCTTTGCATCTACAGTAATCCCACTTAATTGTGTGGCCAGTCTCAACTGAATTATGGACAAGATTACATCGCATAAAATAGCAATACTTACATGCAGCTTTGTGTTCCCCTCTTCTTACCTTGATTGGGCGCATGGCCTCATCAACGTACATGAGACTACAGTCTTTGCATATGAATTAAGATTCAATTTATATATGACACTCATTATTTTTAATTCTACTAATTTATGAGGATGACCATTAGCATTAAATATTTCACACGGTCTGCCTAATTTCACCACTCTATGCTTTATGTCGGCTAATCGAAAGCTTCTTATTGATAATTATTGATTTTCATCTGAAAATGATGGTCGAACATGGAATTTAGAAGGATTACGTAATAAGTACATTTTTTAACTCTCTTTTTCATTGCTGAACTTTTCAAATTAATGTGACATCATAAACAACATTTCACACAATAACTCATTCATTTGATTAGTTAATTTTAAGAAATTGGCTATCTCATTCTGACTACGAATCCACATCACTACTATATCATCCAAGAAGCACAGATACAATTTCGGTGTCAAGGGTGTCTTATCTAATAAGTTATTTTCTGAATAATGCATTGAGATATTTGTAATTAGTACCGTCAAAAGCTGCTCGGTGGGACACCACTAATTATCTTGTAAAATTCTTACTCAAACATAAAATAAGCAGAGAAGGTATATATAATCATTACATTTGTGATGTGATTAATCGTCGTCGTACTTCCTTCTGATATGAACGGATGATGACGTAGGAAAATTCGAAAGCAACCCAAGGCTTCAGGTAAAGGCGTTCTTTTACATGGATACTACATATAAGCTCGGAAACCTATCACCTTTATTAAGTACACATATATCAACATTTGTTTCAAAGTCATAGGAATTCATCAATGTGTATACATATATGTTAACAAAGATAAAATAAGTATAAATACTGAAGAAACTAATTGAAATATAAAATCCCTTAGACCCAGGAGTTTCAGGTTTAAACATTATGAAACATATCACATCAGGTAGGAGGTCATTGCATTGTCAAGTGATGTGAAATAAAGTAAATCATATTTTATATATTGAAAAGAATAAAGTTTAGCGAAGATTCCATAAATTGTGTCACTGAGCCTCGAAACCTGCACAATAGTTATCATTTAGATGACTGACAAAGAATTTTATTAAAATCCAGAACCCTTTACTTGACAGCGTAGCCGACCAGATTGTAATCCAAGAACAACTTATCAGTATTCTTCATCCACACGAGGTATTAATCGCGTGGTTATCAGGCTATCAGCAGAAAAACTAATTCATGAAACAAAAAGCTATATGGTGTTGAACATGTTTCCAACTCATCTCCAGCGAATCCAAGCGCTTTTCTTTTTTGCAATACAACGTCATCTTTATCAGAAAATTTAAAAAAAAACATTTCACATCATGGGCCTTAATTGTGATGAGAATTAGACAGAGATACGATCAAAAGCCACTCTGAAGGATTTATATAAAGATTTTACACCCGGAATTTAGAAAGAATGCGTCTTTCGCCCACTACAATTTGCCGACACATTCGGCTCCTACAAGCTTGTTAAAATTAGGCATAAACTGTTCAACCGCATAAAGAGAAATCATATAGAACATATTAATTAGTTGCCAACCAACCATGCAATTCTATTATTAAAACCAAATTAAGAGTAGGGTATTGTCTGTATATTTAAAAATAATAATATTGAACGAATGACACATTTTCTGGGTGTCGGAGCTTAAATTCAAATTGTACAAAGTTTAAAAAAATATGCCTGACACCACTGGGGTTACAGTATTGCGTACCATTAATGTTATATATGAACCAATTCAATAACGAAGAGATTGTACGAATTGTAAATAAAGCGATAAAACCGTACACCAAAACAAGCTTATTCAATTACAAATGCATGACCACAGTTTGATGACAGACAAAGTGAAAACGATTCTGAAGCCATAAAATAATTTAAATATAAAACAATCGCTTTCGTGATTCTTTTAATTTTGTGTTTAAAATAAAATCGTTCAGTTTAAAGAATAAAAATATAACTTTTGACGAAAAATTTCTGTATACAAAATTGTAGTTAATAAAACTATGGATTTTCTCTTCGAATTCATTCAGAACAATCTTTCACTTTTATTATAATCAAGGTTGCGGTCTTGATATAAACACCTGACCCATTAATTACTTACATATGTCAGTATAAACTAAGAATTGTATAGTGTAGAAAAGGCAATTCATCCAGTAGACCGGTTTCGTCCTTATTGGGAACTCATCAAGTACTGGCCAGAATTTGCCGCGGACAGGGCTCGAACATGGGTACGTCTGCATCGGAATCCGTGATGAGTTTTTAATAAGGACGAAACCGGTCTACTGGATGAATTGCCTTCACACTATACATTTCTTAGTTTATGCTGATAGTAGTATTAATGGGTCAGGTCAACCCTTGATTATAATAATTGTTATCACCACCCGCGCAACCAATGTTCGTTTAATCTTTCACTTTTATCTATACGAGCATGTCATTATAGCTTTCTACTGAGATTGATGTTCAATTTAAGTTCTGCGGTTAACATTTTACGCAAGTCTAAATAATGCCAATCGAATGTCGGATAGATTGTCATCTAGCACAGATTTACATGTTCTTCCGGTAAACATAAATTTGAACCGTTAATTCACAAATACTGTCATACTTATCTGGGGTTGTTTAAAATATTACCTCATCAAAATTAATAAAATTGCAGAATTGAATGACGCTGTTCAATACTTTAATTGAGTGGGCCATTATATTAAGTTTACTGAAGTACGTTCAAATTATCAGTCTTGCACACCGACTTGACTCAAAGTATTGAGATTGAGAGGAAAATTTTCTGGAAGGCAACATGCACTGGAAAATACATTTATTATCACAACGCAGTCTAGATTATCCAAACACGAAATCTGATGCGAAATTTATCCTACGAAATCAAACAAATGGTCCCAGACGAAACAGCTATACATCGAAATTTAAGAACTATGGCTTCAATTCCATGCAACAAAAAATGATTAAGTTTAGGCTATAAAAACGCAATTATCGCCTAGCCCTTTTCAGTAAGATTGTCTCAAAGGAAATTTGACTATTACGAAACCAGGAAGTAATATATCAATACCACCAACATTGAAATAGATAAACCCATAACCACCACGTTTCACTAAACATAATAAATTTTACTTAAGCCAAATTTAGCGATTTTTTGGCGAAAATAATTTTACATCAATTAACCGGTGTCAGAGGAGTGGTTTCCATTTCACTGATATTGTCTCGAGAAAACGAAGCAAGTTAACCTGCAAAAATTCGATGAGAGCAGAAGGAAAATCTTGGTGTTTAATAGAATTTTTAATTTAACACAGAAAATTATATAAATGGCAAGTCATTCACGACAGCTAAGTGAAGCTGCAGTTTAATAGACGCGCTGATCGAAGAACCTTTGAATTAGGCTTTTAAACATTTAGGATGTTTTAATCCAATAGGATTTGTTGAGTTACTGAATTAGTTTTATGAGATGTACCTGTAACCAACATGAAAATAAATATCAGTTTAAAATGATTGAAATAATGAATATTAAAAATTGAATAAGTGAAAATATAGCAGGAAATAATTTTTGCTCGATGAGATTTTATGTGTTATGTAAACACTGAAGGAAATTTCATAAAAGATCAATAAGGTGTAAATAAACTATTTTTAACTATAGATTAGAATGAATATTGTTAGCCTAGTTTATATATCAACAAGAACTGTGCATATGCAGTTTATATACAACGAATGATCAGTAAATGGGTTGCCAAAGAGCCATTATGAACAATTTAAAAAAAAACTTTATTAGAAAATGGGTGTCAAAATAAACTTATTTAAGAAAGTCTGAGGTAAAAACGACAGCTAAAAAGTAGTGAACCTGTATTCAACCGAGGGCCGTATATTACCTGATATGCGTTTTAACTAACGCAGCTTTCATTGTTCCAGTAATTTTCTTTTGGCAAGATATTTCGCCCTACCTTACCGTAGGTCTTCAACAGTTGCATTTCACAAAAAAACTGAAGCAACTGATGCAGACCTACGGTAAGGTAGGTCGAAATATCTTGCCAAAAGAAAATTACTGGAACAATGAAAGCTGCGTTAGTCAAAACGCAGATCAGGTAATTTCAATTAATCCTGGTTCGCAACGAAGAAATTCCTTCGAGGGCCGTATATGTTTGTTGAACATTTATTAAGATAACGCGTCATCCAAGATACTTAATAGAAACTTTTTAAAGCACTGGTTGCTTGGGAGAATTATTCTAAAATAAACTTTTCTTTAGAGCAAAATGAATGCATTGGACCAACTCATTTAAATCGAGCAGTCAAATATTTTTTGATTATTCACATTCCATAGTTGCTCAAAGTACAATAAAGTTAGGATTGACCGATCGCCCAAGAAGAGAATCTTAAAGAAATTTAAAATGAACACAAATGATAAAGACGACAATTTTTTCAATAATCAAACACATTCTAGAAAAACGCATCCCAAACGGGTGGATTTCTGGGTATCTGCTGAAGCAAAAATGCATTGCGAAGTATTCTATCGTCACAGTTAAATAAAAATGAAACCTTTATATGATCGAAAGAAAATCTAGCAAATTACATTTACTATTAAACAATAATTGATTGCGCAGGTAGTGGTAACAATTCTTTAATTCATGTTTGCAAGTTTGAAGTAAACACCAATCCCATTGTATTTAACCAGTCATCGAACAACATAGTAAAACTTCCGCCAGTCGCACGCACTGACACGTTTCTACCGTCCATGATCATTATCGGATTACGACGGAAAACTGACTAGCGAGGATCAAGCTGCATTGCATATATATAAAGCAAAATCAGATATGCGGCTCTCACATGTAGTAGTCTTGCATACATTGTACGCTGCTGCACAATTTTTATGCAGTCACGAAAATTAACTTTTTATAGCTTTCGCCACACATATATATATATATATATATATATATATATATATATATATATATAGACAAAACAATTAAGCAATGATTGATTTCGCGGATGGTGGTAACATTTATTGTTTAATTGTATTGTCTATTATTATGTGTGTGCCGAAAGCTACAAAAAGTTAATTTTCGTGACTGCATAGAAATTGTGCAGCCGAAATTTCCAGTCACGTACAATGTATGCAAGACTACTAGATGTAAGAGCCGCATACCTTATTTTGCTTTCCATATATATGCAATGCGGTTTGATCCTCGGTAGTCAGTTTGCCGTCGTACTCTGATGATGATCATGGTAGGTCGAAACGCGTCAGTGCGTGCAACTGACGGTAGTTTTGCTGTGTTGTTGGATGACTGGTTAAATAAAATGGGATTGGTGTTTACTTCAAGCTCGCAAACTTGAATTAAATTGACTATTATCATGGTTGCGATCTTGATATAAGCACCTGGCCAATTGAGTATATACATTTGTCAGTATAAACTAAGCATTGTATAGTGTAAAAAAGACAATTTATCCAGTAGACCGGTTTCATCCTTATTGGGAACTCATCACGTACTGGCCAGAATTTGCCACTTGATAAGTTCTCATTAAGGACGAAACCGGTCTACTGGATAAATTGTCTTTTCTACACTATACAATACTTATTTTATGCTGAAAATATATACTTAATGGGTAAGGTGTTTATATAAAGATCGCAACTTTGATTATAGTAATTGCCGTGCAACCAATGTTCGTTTAATAATCGAAAATTACATGTCTGTGTGCGCGAAAATGAAATTAAATCCAGTTCCATAATTCATTTATCTATTATATGGAATGAGAAACACAATAACAGTAATACATACAGCGATATTTTAAAAATTAACATTAACAGTTAAAGCGCATCTTAAATCAAATTGGCGAAAATCAAATAGCGGTGTATGTATTAAACATTTCTGTAAAGCAGAACGGTGGATTTATTTTCTAGGTTGCTCATGTAAACCAAATATATCTGGACGTTTGGCAACACAATTACCCCATCATAATGAAGATAGTTGTTTCCGCTTTCGTTTCGTTCAAAGAAGTTCTTTAATTTGTTAATTTATTATTAAATATGCAGTGTTGCTTTGTTATTATTATAAAAAGCTTGTTTTACTTAACAACTGATATTTTTTAGCATTTGTACTGTGGAGTAAATTCGCCGCCATTAATTTACTCCCGTTTACATCACGGTTCAGCGTTTGATATAAACACCAATCGCATTACATATATATTGATCAGAATAAACTAAACATTGTACAAAATAGCAAAGATAATCCACCCAATTGACCGGTATTGTCATCATTGGGAACTCCTCAAATACCTTTAAGGACTTTACCGCTGACAGAGCTTGAATCTGGGCACATCTACATTGGAGTCAATGCCTCTCTCCACTGCATCTCCTGATAATATGCAATACAATATTCATATTTATAGTCATTTATGTTTTTGGTAAGACTTTCCTTCAAGTGGAGTCTACGTTGCCTCTATTTAGACTTGACGTTTCATATAGCCACATCTATCTGTCATTATAGAATCGATATCAGCAACCTTCGCATGTTGTATTGAATGGCAGAATTCAAAATTTCCAATGGTTGTTTGCGCGAGTATATCATTTTGTATATATAGTGAGATCGGTGCCTATATTAAGATCGCAACCTTGATTAGAAGTAATTTATGTTGCATTAGAAATGGTGCTAGCGATGTGATAAAAATTTTGAAATGCATTAACCAGATATACATTAGCATGCAAGTGCTTTACATAGAAAACTGGGCTACAGTGAGTTGTATTATTAGTATGATGATTATAATCATGATTACAATATTATTATTATTATTATTAGTTATTGTGATGACGAAATTATGAGACGTGTACAATTATTATAATTGTCAATCTATCTTATTGACGAGTCAATACATGTAGCTTACCGGTGTTTTTATTTTGCTAAGTTTAGTAACTGTCGGAGAGCCTTACTCGAATGTGTTCAATGAATGCATTTGAATTTCGTATGGTGAATAATGTGCATTACCCTTTTTTAGGTTACGTGAAGTAACCACTTTTAACACGAAAAACAGGCCTTAGATTTATATTTACTGAATAAGTTGTCATGGAAGTTTTTGATTATATATACATATAAGACGCTGGCTTACAATAAAGATGGCATAAGAAAGCGAATGCAATACAACTTCAAGAACGTTTTCGTCCATGTTAGGCACTCCGCAGTTGTAGCTAGAATTTCTGCGAGCTGGAATCAACCCATATAGTGCGGCAGGGTGGCTCAGTGGTTAGAACACCAGATTCCGAAGCAGACGTGCCCAGGTTCGAGCCCTGTCCGCGGTAAATTCTGGCCAGTACATGATGAGTTCCCAATATGGACGAAACCGGTGTACTGGTCGAATTATCTCTTCTATAGTATACAATTCTTAGTTTATACTGACATATGTGAGTAACTAATGAGTCAGGTGCCTAAATCATGATCGCAACCTTGATTATAATAATAGTTATCACCGCCCGCGTAACCAATTTTTGTTTAACTCATGTAGTGTTCGGTTCATATTAACACGTTTTACTCCTGAAGTCCCAGAAACCGCATGTTGTGTGCGGCTTTCAGTTTAATGAAAACTAACTATATTTTTAGGTCTTTCCTTACGATGGATCGTATAGTGTATCGATTTTGGATTAAATTTTCAAAAAGCCAGCCACGATTTCTTATATCTGGGTTAAAATATTGTATTAAAGTATTGTGGCATGGTTTTATTTTATTGACGTTATGAACAAATCAAAATCATAATATAGCAAAAAAAACTCTTCTACTCGATAATTTATTCCTTGTAACGCCCCTCTCAATTGCAGCCAGCATTTCTTCGACAGGATATCGCACCTGGGAGCATTTTGTTAAGAATCCTACAGCTTCTTCCTTACACCAAGGAAGCCACAAATAGCATGCCGTATATCTAAATTTGATTTCCATATATATTCAATGCGGTTTGATCCTCGATAGTCAGTTTGCCGTCGTACTCTGATGACGATCATGGAAGGTCGAAACGCGTCAGTGCGTTGCGGCTGGCGGTAGTTTTGTTATTTTGTTCGAAGACTGGTTAAATACAATGGGTTTGGTGTTTACTTCAAGCTGGCAAACTTGATTTAAATAATTGTTACCACCACCCGCACAATCAATTATTGTTAAATTGTATTGCCTATATATGTATATGTGGCGAAAGCTGCAAACAGTTAATGTTCGTGACTGCATAGAAACTGTGCAGCCGACATTTCCAGTCAAGTTCAATGTATGCGAGACTGCTAGAGGTGAGAGCCGCATATCTAAATTTGATTTCCATATATATTCAATGCGGTTTGATCGTCGATAGTCAGTTTGCCGTCGTACTCTGATGATGATCATGGAAGGTCGAAACGCGTCAGTGCGTTGCGGCTGGCGGTAATTTTGTTATGTTGTTCGACGACTGGTTAAATACAATGGGTTTGACATTGAAGTTTTATTGTCACGCCACATATGAGTCATATGACAATTTAATTCTTGAGAGCCCTAGATAAAGTTCCTTTCAAATTCTCTGCGCATATAAGCGGAATCTGAGATTTCTCCGTGATTGCTGATAACTCACGGGATTCCACTTTTTAGGTAGCGGCGACGAAGAGTCGTAGAGACAATATGACTTTCATATGTGCAGCGAGTCGGCCCTCAGGTGTGACTGACGGTAGTTTTACTCAGTTGTTCAAGCAGAACCGAAAAATAGCATAAAATATTAATTGCAATTAAAAGTTCATAAAACAATGCATATATATTTAAATCTTGCAAACATATGCTTATTGTACCATATATATATATATATATATATATATATATATATATATATATATATATATATATATATATATATATCGTCAGTATATAACCTCAATATTACCGCATTTGATAGCCTTAAAGGCGCTTCTGTCCAGTTAACCATGTTTTGTCTTTATTGGGAACTATTCAAGTAATGTCCAGAATTTGCCTCGGGCGGGATGTGAACTTGGGAAAATTTGCTTCGGATTCTACGACATTACGCCACTTCTGGGAGTACTTGGAGAATTCCCAAGACGAGCGAACCCGGCCTACTAGAAGCGTTGCTTTTCCTACCTGATGCAATAATGAGGCTATACCGACAATATACATATAGCAAAATTCTTGCCATTAGACTTCAAATCAATATAATTTCCCCAAGTGGCACGATGTCTGTTTCATAATGACAGATCAGAGTTGGTTAGCTAGAACTTCAGATATTAAGACATTGCAAATGGCTTTCGCTTGGAAAAAGGTAAAACAGAAAACATTAATTGGTATATGATATTAAATAGGCGTGTAGTATGCGGCACGGATGGCTCATGAATGTGTTCAGGTTTGTATTCTGCATGTACCATATAAGGATGAAACCGAACTACTGAATGAATTGCCTTTTTGCCTGATGCGATATTGAGTTTATACCAAAAAATGTATATGTAATCGAAATCCTGCTATTAGACTTCAAACCAATGTATATGTGTGGATTTACTGGAGTAACAGGTGTTCAGAAATAGTTGTAATTCTCAATTTCGGTGAACTATAGCATACATTGATATCCATCATGTTGGTACCATGTACCGAATCGGCAACCATAGTGTTAGTACCATGTACCTTTTCGGTACTATAATGTTGGTATCGGTTACTGACACAATAGCCATAGTGTTAGTATCCTTTACAGACTCGGTATATATATTATATAGAGTGAGTTAGCGTTGAAGTCGCATTGTCGAGACTTTATATGATGTTAGCTTCACTACTGCAGGTTTACACATTCGTCTAGGAGATTGTACCGTCCTATTATCCCACATTCCTCACCAAATATAAGTGGTTAAAGGGCGTAATACCGGCTCCTACTGATGAGTCGCCAGTAAGCACGAAACGAATGTGCATGAGATTATACTTTCCGTTCATGCTGTCTTTGGTTTATCCTTCTGGTCACAACTGAACTAATTTGTTACTAGGTAGGCAACACCTAATAAATACTTGCAATGTATAAGTTAGCGGTTTAATTAAGTTTCTACAAAAGATAAAAAATGCAATTCCGAAAATTTATCGATTTCGCACTTACTTGGCTCTCATCAATAGTTGCCAGAATTGCTGTTGTTGATATTTTAACAGATGAATTTGAATTCCAGTCTCGCAGCTCATTCCCTACACAAGGTAAGCCGTGCAAACGTGTTAAGAAAGGGATCAAATGCCCTGAGTTTAAATCTCGGCCGAATCAATTATAGCAAATAATGAGGAGAGTTCAATCAAGTCGAAACCGGCCAAGATCATGATTTAAATTTACTCTCTAATAAATTTTTTATGAAGGACAACAATATGAATGTGGCTGGCCACAATGGTGATTTTATTATTAAATCCCAACGTTCGAATACAAGTTAGTAGACTTAGGTACGGTGATATTAAACCAATGAAAAAGCAAAATTTTTAGAAAATTTCCAGAGATCAAGTGCAGTTGAAGGAATGTTTTTTTTGTCAAGTGCAGTTGACAACAAAATATTTAAAATATTCTAGCAGAAAAAGAACACACCAAGGTTGACGTTGAAATGTCATAGTTAGTTTATTACATGTGCAGATTGATCAGAGTATTGTTGTCTATAGATCCACGAGAAATGTAACTTAGTGAAGTCATATGATATGTACAGGTTTAATGCAAAATAAAATCAAGAAAATATTCATAATAGACGGTCGAATTTATTAATACTATTCGCACCCTGTATGCGAGAGATATTGGCTCGTATGGCTTCTGCTTGTAAATGGATAGCACCTGAAACGCACGATCTAATGACCTCGGAATATGCTACACTCACCGCCCAGAGAACGCATGCGTGTATGTGTCCAATTAAAACAAGCGACAAATTGCTTCAGCAAATGTAAATGACACACCAATAATTAAAAAATTTTAACCTAAAAAATGATTTTTAATAAACTTAACCTTCACAATGAAAATGTATTTCAATAAGTGTGAATAAGAATATATATAAAAGCCATTTAATATATATATATGTATGCACATATATATATATATATATATATATATATATATATATATATATGTATATATATGCTTAACGTCACCTAAATATAGCGATAAGTAATTATGCACTACACATCGACCCCACACAGTGATCAGATTCATATTGAGTTACATCTTGATGCAAGTTAGGACTGCTGCGAGTAGTAGAACAACTCAAGATATTTTTCCTAATTTGGTCGAAATCATGGTCTAGTTAATTTTTCGCATCATTTAACTTATGCAATTTCCGGAGAATACCAACAATATATATATATATATATATATATATATATATATATATATATACTACAAAAATAAATCATTTTGTGTTCTAATTGTTTGGATTTTATACTAACGTGTTTTAATATACATGTGCTAAAATGAGCTTGACGTTTGTTTAACAAGCTTCAGACTTTTTTCATAGCTACCTTTCTGTTTACAGAAGAAAAATGCTGCGGAACTGCTAAAAGAAATTTTGAATTAACCCTTCATTACTCTTTTACTTAAAGGCCTGCGGGAAGTCGCCAATTTTCCAAATCTGACTTTACCTCGTTGCTTCTTCGATTGTGGTCGATATACAGAGCAGGCTATTATGTAAAAGTGTAAGGCACCCAGTAACAAACTGGTTCAAATATGACCAAGAGGATAAACCATAGTCAGCATGAACGGAAATTATAATCTCAAGTTCACATTGGTTTTGACTCATCAGTAGGAGTTGGTAATACGCCCTATACCGATTATATATTTAGAAAAGGAATGTGGGGAAATTGGATGGATTTGTTAGAGTAACTGGTGAACTTTAGCATATTTTAAAATCCATTGATTTGGCATCATGTACCGACTCGGCAACCATAGTGCAGTTATCAGGTACTGAGACAATAGCCATAGAGCTGGTACCCCTACAGACTCGGTATAGATATTATATATAGTTAGTTGGCTTTGAAATTGCATTTTCCAAGACTTTATATGAAGTTAGCTTCACAACTGCAAATTTACACATTCGTATAGGAAACTGTACCGTCCTATTTTCGAAAATACCTCACCCAAATAAATAGTTGGTAAAGGGCATAATACCAGCTCATACCGATGTGTCGCCAGTTAGCACGAAACGAATGTGCATATGAGAATATATCTTCCGTTCATGCTTCTTTTGGTATATCCTTCTGATCATATTTGAATTAATTTGTTACTAGGTGCACAACACCTAATACAGATTTGCTTATATGTTAGCCCTCTGAAACAAACAATATCTAACTACTAAACAGGTTTTTTGATTAAATGATTGATTGAATTCAAAGGAAAATATTCTCGGGTTCTTTTAATCGGCTAACAATCTGAATATGTCTCTATTGCATATCCCAAAATGAAGCATCAAATTTGAATTGAAAATTATTCTATATTAAGTAATATGTTATGTAATATATTCTATGTGTTGGATTCAGTTATGCTTATTAAATCATCATCATTTTCATAATCATCATCAAGCACAGCAACAAAAAATTCATTTGTAATTAGTAATTCACTGCTATATAACCATTGAAAAATGATAAACAAGCAAGACTTGTTAAATCTCTACGATTTGTGTTCGCGGCTTTTCGTTTTGCACTTTCAGTTTCGCAAAGATCCGATTGATCTCCATCTCCAAGTACGCGTCGAGTTCGCCTTTGTGGTGGTTGGGTGCTGATTCGTCCCTTTCTTCCGAAGGCTTCAACATCGTTCACACCTAACCACTGGAAATGAGGTACGATCTAATCTTCATTGACGGGCGACGTTTCGATACCTACTTTCCGGAATTATCATCAGTCTTCTAATCACACACACACAATCACACACACCTACGCACACACACTGTAAAATTCTCAAAATAACAGATTTAAGCACATTTGCTTAAATTTGCTATTGTAAAGAGAAAATTTTTAACGTTCTTAATAATAACAAAAATAATAATTTTGGCAAACAGTTAAATAAGAGTGCTTATGATGAGGAGGATATGGGTAATATGAGTATATTTACTTAGATAACACACATAATTGAGATAATTAAAACCTCTCAAGGCAACATCAGCAATAACCATGTTCATTAAATTAATGGAACTGAATTTATTATAAATTCATAAAACAGTGATTTTGCCTAAGTGTATTTTAATTTTTTTTACTTTTAAGTTCAGACGTTTTGCGCAAGTATAAAATACGTCTGAGTTTGGAAAATAACATGAATTCGGGACACATTTACATTTACAATAACCTTACAGCATTAGTAACATGTTAAAACTACACAAAAAGCTATTCATCTTTGTCTCATTAACCGTTTTCTTGCATACATTTCTTTATTAACCTACCGCCCGTTTGCAAGATAGGTTGACTAACTGACTGGACATTAATGAACTGACAAACTGATCGATTAACTTCTTCACTAATTAGTTTGGCTTGCAAACTGCTTATCGTGTGATTAGCCCTTCTAGCTATCAACAGCAGGATTCAGCATTAATCAAGACCCACAATGTAGCATTGTATTTCTCACAACCTTGCATACCTAACGTTGTGTGTTTTGGTTTGACAATCTCGATAGGTCTACCACAAATCTGTGAATTATTGTTTACTTGGAAACGTTTGCTTTCTCACCAAAAGCATTAGAATGCAATTTTGTAAATCAAGTAAATCCTGATCTAAAATTCATAAATGTTGACATCCATTACACTATCTAGATTCTTTTGTTATAATCGCGTATTTAGGCGCTTTGTGTTATGACATGAGTTAAATCTTTCTCTTTTCTAAATCAGGAAAATACACGGAGAATATGATGCCATGGTTTTTGTGAATAAAAGGTATGCGTTAAGTTCTAACAGACTAAACATAAGTTCAATCTAGATTTATGGTAGATAATTTTATAAAAAGCAATGGTCGAAAATTTAAATTTTATTTAATGTCATGTTCCAAATTGTAACGATCTTAAAACTTTCTGGCATTTGTAAAAATGAATGGCAGTTTGTTGTATTTGTACAGGCATAATAAATTCTGAAAAAAGAGGGCGGCTTACAGATCCAGGATAAGTACCAGTTTGCCTAACATAATTATAAGTACTATAAAAAGCTTTGATACATCAGCATTTAGAAGAAAAATTATAAATCGTGATTATTAATAGGACATAAATTGGTAAATTAATATATACAATTGTGCATTAAGTGTTGCGCACCTACTAACAAATTAGTTAAAATATGATCGGAAGAATAAACCAAAGAAAACATGAACGGAACGTATTACCTCGTGCATTGTCATTGGTTTAATAATCACTTTTGGTGAACTTAAGCTTAACACGAAATCCATGGTGTCGGTATCATGTATCGACTCGGCAACCATACTGATGGTACCGTGTATCTTAACGAAAACCAGAGTGTTGGTATCAGTTACTGATACACTAGCTATAGTGTTGGTAACATTTGCAGACTCGTTATATATATTATATATAGTGAGTTAGCTTTGAAGTCACATTGTCGAAGAATTTATATGAAGTTAGCTTCATTATTGCAGATTTACACATTCGTGTAGGAGATTGTAGCGTCCTATTTTCCCAATTACTCACCCAAATATAAAGTAATTAAAAGGCGAAATACCGGCTTATACTGATGAGTCACCAGTAAGCACGAAATTAATGTGCACAAGATTATACTTTCCGTTCGTGCTGTCTTTGGTTAATCCTTCTGGTCATATTCGATCTAGTTTGTTACTAGATGCGCAATACCAAATACACAATTGTGACAATTTTAATTAATAATGTACGAATAAATAGGTTTTTCTCCATATAATACATGCCCAATTAATAGAACAAATTGAAATAAAATAGTTCATCTGTCATTGTTACCATATGGAAGGTCGAAACGCGTCAGTGCGTTGCGACTGGCGGTAGTTTTGTTATGTTGTTCGATGACTGGTTAAATACAATGGGATTGGTGTTTACTTCAAGCTCGCAAACTTGATTTAAAGAATTGTTAACATATGAATGACTGCTGTGTCATGCAATCCTTGGTAGCATTTCATATTGTTTTAATGAAAAAAGATAAAATGTGTCCGGTAAAAGTTTCGGAATATAGTTGATCAATGCAAGTTATTTCAATGAAATGTGAATAAAATGACATATCAAACCAGTGTATAAGAAGATTTTATTTTGAGAGAAACTGCCCAGCAAATAGGCCGATTCAAACTCTATCAATTTTTGCTCAGTATTACTATGTTAAAATTGTTCATAATTCCTAAACAAATAGCGAGCAAAAAGAAGATGGTGTCATTGTATTAGGCTTATAAAAATAAGAATGCAGGGCCCGTTTGGACTTATGGAGAACCGTTTCTTTATTGTGGTGTGACATGTAGTAAGAAATTTGATGTACGTTTATTATTTAGAAACAGTTGTTGAGTTCAGAAGATTAGAACAGTTAAAATCTAAAAACAAAACAATAGAAAAAATCGAAAAAAAAATTTGTATTCACCTTGATCACCTTTTAATTTACAATATGATACCACAATTGCTGGCTATTTCTATGCAGATTTCTAATTACAAAGATTTGGTCATGTTTTGTCACCAGAAAATTAGTCTTAAAACACCAGCTATGAAATTATTCTAGAGTAAATACAAGGATGATGCAAATTATGCGAACAAGTGAAATAAAATAATTTCATAGTTTTGTTATGTTGTTCGAAGACTGGTTAAATACAATGGGGTCGGTGTTTACTTCAAGCTCGCAAACTTGATTTAAAGCATTGTTACCACCACCCGCGCAATCAATTATTGTTAAATTTCATGGAAAGTTATTATGGCAAAATTTATCTGGATGGATGTTCAGATAGATAAATTGAGAAGAAAATGGTGCATCGTTTGCAAATCTCAAGTTACCTACAGTAGTGATATCAATAAGAATTGTTCCATGTATTTAACTTAATTTTTTTGCAGTTGTCCTGCTGCCTTACTGTTGCTGCTGCTGATGATGATGAAACAGAGCATTCAGTATGGATTTGCTGTGATAAGTACAAGATTGACTCGTTGACCGAGCAAAGGCATTCTTAATTCTTGGCCAGTAGAACAAGATTTCGTGCTGGTGTAATGCGTGTGCCCCAAAATCGAGTTCCGCACGCACCCAACAATATTTTCCAAAATCTATTCTTTAAAGTCGGAAATAGTACGAGATTGGGTGTTTTCTAAAAAAGATTTATACATTTTCCATACTAATTAATAAATAATGTGTAATTTTCGGCTTTATGAAAATATGGCAAAAGGCAGAAAATTCAATCGATCAACTAAATCACGATTCCGTCGTGATCGAACGGTTACTCGATTGTTGCTTGGTCTGCTGTGGGTAGGAATCTAACCTATGACCAATTAATTTAGAGCCATGAAACATTGGCCCAACGCAAGTATTTATTATGTGTTGCGAACCTATTAACAAATTAGTTCATTTGTGACCAGAAGGATAAACCAAAGACAGCATGAACGGAAAGTATAATCTCATGCACATTCGTTTTGTGCTTACTGGTGACTCATCAGTAGGAGCCGGTATTAAGCCCTTTAACCACTATATATTTGGGTGAGGAATGTGGGATAATAGGACGATACAACGAAATGGAACCCACACAATTTTAGTTTATATACCAATAAAGTTCGACAAGTCTCTAAGTCATGTTCATAGAAGACAAAGCCATCGACTATTAGATATGTGGCATCGTCTTTCCCGTGCAATGGTGCAGTTATCCTGACAAGGTGTGTAAAAAGCGTTCTAAATTACCTCAAGTCCATGTTCTCTCCCCAAAATGCGTAATATCCGTTTTAAAAAGATTGATTGGTGCTTGTTTGTTTGAATTTAATTTTAAAAGTACCAATTACTGGAGTCTACGTGAAAATATATCTTGCCAAGTTAGATTAACAAAAAACATGGAATTGTGTGCGAGCAGCAACCTCCGTGAAATTGCTTATTAGCTGAATGACTGAATCAACTGCTGGTAGAATTGTACACCACCTAGGCCCTTATGCAATTAGAAATCAAACACGGTCCAGAAGATGGACTTAATTTATTTTCATTTTTTAATTTTATATTATACAAATATATATATATATATATATATATATATACATATATATAGGCTTATATAATCAAATCAGTTTATAGTGCTTCAATCCAATATCACGTCTTAATGTGACATTTAATTTATTCTAAGCTGCCAGATTATAACTAGTTAATGATAACTTTAGGTCAAAGATGAAATTCCTAAGTACCGACTTTAAGAAAAAGAAGACCAAAAATACTTAATTGTGTATAACAATGAGGAATGCATGCAGTGGGCGGCTTCCACGGCACAGTGGCCTAGTTGTATGACTATGAGCCAGAATCCATCGGTTTCAATCCCCGGACGCATCTCTTCTGGCAAATACTGAGGACAGCCTCAAGACAATGAATCTGGTCCAGAAGAATTGTTGCATCTCCTTTCCAATGCGATATTTTATTTACTTTGATGATAAGTGACTATATTTTTTTCTGTATAAAATAAATACATCATAAAATAGCAAAGGCAACTCATTTACTGGATCATTTTCAATCATGCTGGTCTCTGAACATTAGCGATTAGAATTGCCACGGCAGCGAACTGGATGCTATGCCATTTCTACAGTTTAAAATGCTTAGTTTATACTGCCAAATGTGTTTATTTAATGTGACTGGTGTTTAAATCAAGATCGCAACTTTGATTAAATTACTTGTTATAACCGCCAGCACAACCACAGTTCGTATAATTATACAAATGCTCAGGGCACTTTGTTGATTTAAAACTGAACATTGTATGCAATACATGAATTCAGAAGTTTAGGAATCAGTCTTTTGACTTTGATCAATAGTCTTCGCGGTTCCCATCTCAGCCACTGATTTTTTTGGAAAATAACTCTTGCAGAATATGGACAAAAGACATATAGTAGATGAATGGCATTTCTGTCATATGCAATGTTTATTTCATACCAAAACCTATATGTAATTTTATCCTGCCATTGCGCTTTAATATATATATATATATATATTCTTCTGATGCTCATTGATTTTTAGCCAACGCTTAATCACATATATTGGGATTGTTTCCTCACTTAGAAATTTTTTATAAAAAACCAAGAGTTTTACAAATTCACCATATCTACACCAATACGATATACATGAATTCATGGTCTATCGTAGTATAGAGTGGCCATGTTGTATTAATTTTATTATTGCTATTAATCTCAGCATTTCTAAAAGTATTTTATGCTATAAATAATGTTGAAATTAATAGCAAAAACAACATATAGATTTTATCTTTATATGAATGTGTGTGTCTACATAAATTTAAAATATGTGTGAACAATTTTATATCGACAAAATAAATTGCTTGAAATTTTTAGTCTGAAATACAAATTACTCTGCTTTACCTTACATTACTTAAATATTTAAAACGAGACATTTTCGTTAATGGCTTAAGACATATTTTAATTCATTTCAAATGTATATGTTTAAAAATCTGCTCTTTTGCAGTAGTCTGACAGATAGTAAACGTCTTGTGGTTATATATATGTAGAGAGAGAGCAGATTTCAGGATAAGAAGCATATAAGTGTAGTTTACGAGAGATATAGTCAAATAGTCATTGTGAACTGGATATTAACCATTCTGTCAAAATTAAATGTTGCCATTCGAAATGCTTTCTTCGAAAGTGGAACCACAGATAACAGAATTTCATGTTAAAAGACAAGACCTACACCATTGATATTTAAATATAGTAAACGCGATTAGTTATTTCTGGTGCTAAATGACTGCCACCATATCATTAATGGGTGTCAGTGATACTTTTTGGAAGGAAAAACTCGTGTCAATATTTTGTGTAAAAGAACAGAATTATAAACGCATTCAAATTTGGCTTAGTAGCACGGTTGGTGCCAAGACACCGAAATGTATATTTGAAATGAAATCAATTTCAGTGTAACGTGCGGTTACGCCGATTTGAAATTTACAGTCATTTCCTGAAATTTTATGTATAGATCTCGAAAGAAGTTTGCAGTGTCAAACATTACTTTAAGCAATTATTTAAATTATTGTTGCCAGCTTGATACAAACACCAATCCAATTATACTAACAAATTTATTAGTATTGGTTTCTGGATCAAGCTCGCAAACTTGATTTAAATAGTTACTATCACCCATCGTGCAATCAGTCATACTTTAATCAATTTAGGAAGTATATAATATTTTCAGTTTTGATTTCACTTTGTTATTATTTAAAATTAATAAATATACTATGCTATGAAGCATTTCTATATTTACATTATTCAACAAGATGCGTGACTGATTACATCATTTTATGTTGACTAAGTGCAACTCTTTTATGCGCACAAAACAAAATATTTTAACTTTTTATTTAATTGTGGGGTACCTGGAAACAAAATAGTGCAACTCGGACCAGAAAGGTATAACAAATTCAGCATGATCGAAAGGTGTAATCTCATGTACACACGTTTTTCATGCTAACTGGCGACACCTTATTAGAAGCTAACACCACGCTCCAAGCTCACTACATATTTGGTCAAAAAATTGTGGACAGTTGGACGGTTCAGCCTGTAATAAGTATGTGAATTAAAATCATTTAAATTCTTTGGTGGTGCTGCCTCGAAGCTAGCTTGCTATATGTAATATTCACCAACATTTTAAATTGTACCTAAACATTGATAATGCAAATGAGGTAACGCATGGGCATATAAGATGACACCTTTTATTCGTGCTAAATATGACACATCACTCTAGTCCTATTTGAATTAACTGTTTACCAGATATGCCATATATAATACTAAAGTTCGTGTCTGTTTGTTTACTGCACTTTAGGATACACAAATAAAGTAAGAAAGGCGATTTTCAACAACCAAGATGGAGTGAGTCATTACCTTAGCTTTGGCTTATCTTGTGAAGACCTAATTTTCCATAAGATATAATTAAAATAAACTTAAAAATAAAAAAAAATGATTCGATTTAGAAAAATTAAAGCCAGTAGCAAATTAGTGTGTTTTGACTTCCCTGGGTCATTATCACTACTCGACTAAAGACTGACTAGTAGGGAAGTGGACCCAGATAATTTTTCAGCTCTTTGTAACCACAAATGCTGCACGCGCCAAGACTGATCTTGTATATATTTTGGAGGTTAAATTTTGAACCAAGAGGAGAAAAAGTTTAATAAATTCATTTTTCTTGTTCAAAATATGCTTTCGGCATAGTAATAATAGAGTTTAAAATGGTAAATTGACTATCATAAATTAATTTGTTAATATGCGTTTCGTTTTTATAGTCTGACTATTTTCAAAAACACATTTTTGTTACGAACAGGTAGTACTACTGATTAGGTTGTAAGATGTAACGATGCAGTCGAAGTTTACGTTTGAACGCGCTGAATTTATTCGAGATTTGCTGGCTGAAATACTTATCAGAATTACATACAAATTATAATTAACTTTTATTATAACCAAGGTAGCGGATTTGATACAAATCCCTTACCCATTAATTACTGACATATGTCAGTATAAACTAAGAATTGTATAGTGCAGAAGAGACAATTCATCCAGTACGGCAAAGTGGCTCAGTGGTTAGAGTACCAGATTCCGAAGCAGACGTGCCTAGGTTAGAGTCCTGTCCACGGCAATTCTGACCAGTACATGATGAGCTCCCACTGAGGATGAAACTGGTCTACTAGAGGAATTATCTTTTCTACACTATACAATTCTTAGTTTATACTGACATATGTAAGTAATTAAAGGGTCAGGTGCTTATATCAAGACCGCAAACTTGATTATAATAAATGTTATTGCCGCTCGCGCAACCAATGTTCGTTTTATTATGAACTTTGTTAATGGTAAGGTCTATAATTTTGAGATAATTACATGTCTAGTGTAATTTATTCATTTAGTTTGACATTGACTTATTAAAAGTTGCGTGTTTTATTTGTAATTACTAAGCAATAAAATAAATTGAATAGCAAAGCGCTGATTCGGTACTGCAAAGAATCGTTCAAGTGAAAACACAGCCACAGATAATAACTTCAGCCTAACTTCATATATATCTAGACGCTTAAATTCAGGGTATTTATTGAGACTAGGTCTAGACCTTAAATCGAAGCTAGGTAGAGTATAACAGACCACTAGCAATATGAAAAGACCGGAAAATTTTTTAATGTTATTATGTTGATTGTGAAGACTATGCAATTGATGTTGAAATAAAATGAATTGCATTAAAAATTACTTTGATTTGAAGACGGAACCTTGTATCAATAAAAAAAACCTAGAAATTACTGGTGGCTCAACGATTTCCAGTATTCGGTCATGCTTTGCGGATGGTGAATTTATGCAGAAACCTGCCAGGCTTAGCTAATTTTCGACGTTATATGCTATTGTACTGCCATTATTTAATTCTGCAAACTTAATTTTATATATTTATTTGATATTGCGTAACTTGTAACAAGGAAGTCAAATGGAACGATAACAATATGCTAATGTCATATAGACGTGCGCTTCGAGCAACCTGACGACTAATTATTAGGAGTTAAAACTTCGCATATTTGCATCATTTTCTTCTTGGATAAGCACCTATCAGTTACGCCTGATGTTAGAAAACTTGTTTTCATTCTTAAAAACAGTTTAATAACAAATCAAATCATCGTATATATACCATTGTAGGATATAGCAGACTTATTTTACAATGTTCTAAGTAGCAGATCGGAAAAATTTGAACACCGCATCCCATCTCAATTATCAGGTTATAAAAATCAATAAGCTCTACGTTTTTAAATAATTTACAGTACAAGTAAACTTCCAGTAATTGAAAAATATTTGACTTTTAAATTTCCAGTTCATCAGTAGAACCTAAACTATCAAAACGCTTCATATATATATATATATATATATATATATATATATATATATATATATATGCATATATGAGGCATCGCTTTCGACATAATGTTACAGCGGTTCACCTCTCATCCGCGATTAGTGAAGAGAAATCATGTCATATTTGGAAGTTATGTTGAAATAATATATACTAGCATGATTTTATTTATGATGTCATTATTAACATAAAATTGCATAAGTTGGCAAAGATGATTCATTCAATAGACAGGTTTCATATTAATTGAGAACTCGTTTGGCACTTGACGAATCCGCAGTTTTTACCTGGGTGCATTTGCTCTGAAGTGCCACAATTTAATCACACCAACACCAAGGCAGCGTACTTTATGCAATATTCGGGATATTTAAATTTTTATGCTCTTTGATCTGGTTTTTTGAAGATATATATATATAAACATTGAGAGGGTGTGAAATAAGGGAACAATCATTCAAATCCCTTCCGTTTTTGCATTTATTAATTATATTAAATGCTACGTCTGGAGAACATACGTGCGAGGTTTCAATGATGTGTTGCGCAATTGTAGATGTTTATACACCATTTGATTCAAAACAGGCGTTCAAATTACAAAGTTGTCGCATTAGAGTAATTAACCGTCTGGTCGATCGGCCTACGTAAGTTGATCGACAACAATTTTTGCATGTCTATTTGAAAATATAATATAAATAAATATAAATAATTTATACAGCAGAAGAAGCATATTCAGGAATTTGAGCTTGAACTGGAGGTGATGTACGCAACTGAATGGTTTTTCCCTTATTTTACACTCTCCACGTTTATAAAAATTATTGGAATAAGTTACTAATATTCACATACCTAATAAAATTGAAAACCGTGTATGGCATAAGTCAAAATAATATTCGTTTTGAAACATGTTTGATTATTAAATTGACCAATTTAACCGCAGTAAACAACCTCTTTATTATCCGATTGTGTTTCCATCCTAAAAACAAATCATTTTTGTTATTAAAAAATAGACATTATATATATATATATATATATATATATATATATATATTTCCAGTATAAACATTACATATGATATTAAAAACAATACCTATACTAGATTTGCGCTATCCTCAGTAGTAGACAGAATTACTTCGGCCAAAGATCGAAAAAACTAATTTACTACTGATTCACGCAATTAATTCCCAACACCATAGGATCTGCGTATTGCATTCAACATTCGTTTAATAAATAAACAATATTTTGGTTTCTGATATAAAAAGAACATTGCTCAAGATTGGTTCATATTGGGTACTCACCAATATTCGCCAGAATAATGTCGACTTTGATTTAAATTCTGAAGAACTTCATTCAGAGTAAGGCAACGAATATAATTTAATACTCAGTTATGAAAACTAAAATTTTTTATTGAAAAATTATAATTTACTCATTTACAATGTGCTGACATTTTCCACAAGTGCTACCTTGACAAATCGCATTTTGATCCTGTAAAATGACAGTAGATATGCATAAAGTAGTTGTTTATTGTGAGTATATATATATATATATATATATATATATATATATATATATATATATATATATATATATATATATATATATGTAATGTATTTTTTTCTGCGCAACCTTGTAACAAATTAATTAAAATATGACCAGAAGTTTAAACCAAAGTCAGCATGAATGTGAGATTTGATTTAATGTGCACATAGGTTTCTTGAACACTGGCGGCTCATCAGTAGGAGCCGGTACTGCACCTTATATCAAATATATATTTGGTTGAAGAATGTGAAACATTTGGATGGTAAAATTTGTTCCACATTCCTCACTCAAATATGTATTGGGTATACTGCTTGTAACTGTTTCCTATTGATGAGTCACCAGTAAGCACGAAACGATTGTACACATGAGATTATGTCTAATGTTCTTGCTGACTTTGGTGTATCTTTCTAGTCATATTTGAATTAATTTATAAATAGGTGCGCAACACCTAATACAAAATTACAATAACAATACGGTTTTCTAATTTTAAGCGTAAATAGATTTTCAGGATTGAAAATAATTATCCAAGGAATTCAAATCATAATCATATTTCGCCAACACATTTTCCGCTATATGGTTAAATCCATTTCACTCAAATCCGAGCAACGTATTTCAAATTGGGCATACTCAATGCTTTGTCGTCTTTTGTTGAATAAATAAAACAAAGGTACATTTTTGTATGATATATCGTAGCGGAACGTTGGGCTATAGCTGAAGCGCTGTGTTTAGACTGAAACGTTCTTCGTTTCTAAATGGATAATATTCACATAATAGACGAATCTCTATTTACGTGATTCACTTGATAGTTTTTATGTCAAAACTCAGACAGATAGACAGTCCCAAATGACAGCTAATACCAATAAATTTGAGCACACTATGTCGTTTAAAAAATAGACATTTAATGCTGGCTTTTTTGAAAAAGAAATTTGATTTAGACAGACAGCCATAACTATTGTCTGGCGTCTGCAAATTATTTGGCATAAATAATGGTTTCTTGCCATGAAAAGTTAAACCTTATATCAGAACTTTGTCTTTTAAATAACACAGATTAAAATACAAGTATTAGTTTATTTTCTTATTTGTTTATTTTTCATTTTCTTAAGTAAATTGCAAATTATTGAAATTAGTTGGACAAAATGAGCTGTGGTTATATAAGGATATTTAAAAGAATAACTGATAGGCAGTATAAAATTAACGGAAAGTATGGACATTTGCCTTAATGAACATAATTAAATTAAACAATTGTTTGTTTTTCTACTTGGCTATTTCATCCATAACCATCCAATAATTTATTATAACAAATGACAACTTTACTATTTTGAGCGTTTGAGTTTGTTGAATAATACTGGTCACTACGAATATTCATATGTTATCTACCTCACTTTTATTTAATAAGAGATTTAAAGGGACAGTATGAGAGAGACTGTAGAAGGGTAATAGTGTGGGAAGGTGATGATCTACATTATAGCATGCTGAAGTATAATACTTAGCCACTAATAGGCATTTCCTTCATAAAGTCGATCAACAGACAAATGATGGTTTAAATATATCAATGTATAATTCAAAACCGTTCCACAGGTAGCGCAGTGTCTGATCAATAATAAGCGATTGGGGGTTGGTTGGTTGTAACTTTAGGAATAAACAGATGTCATATAAGCTCCAAATGAAGGTTAGGATAACGAAAAAACCTTAGTTAGCATGCAATTAATAAATGCAAAAAGCGTGTGGCGGGTAGCTCATTGGTTAAAGCACCATATTCCGTAGAAAATGTGCCCAGGTTCGAGCCCTGTCCCCGGCAAATTCTGGACAGTACGTGATGAGTTTTCAATAAGGACGAAACAGGTATAGTAGATGAATTTCTTTTTCATAACTATACAATACTTAGTTTATACCGACAAATTTATGTACATAATGGGCCAGGTGTTTATACCAAGAACGCATCCTTGATTAAAGTAACAGGCGCAACCAATTTTCGTTAGACAGTTAGATACTGTTTGTGTCGGAGAAATAATATATATGCAAATATGTAAATGGTGCTGCACACCTAGTAAAAAATTAGTTCGGTTAATATCAGAAATAAAACCAAAGGCAGCGTGAACGTAAAGTATACTTTCGTGCACTGTATTTTCGTGCTTACTGGCGACTCATCAGTAGAAGCCGGTATTATGCCAATTACGCACTATATATTTGGGTGTGAAATGTGGGAAAATAATGTTATGTCCACCTATGTTGGATGGTCCACGTACATGTATGTCGTCTGTGTTTATTATTAGCGTATCATCCAGAAGGGACTTAATTATGCCTAATTCTGCAGTTAAATTATTCATTTGAGAAGTCAGTCCCTGAATCAACGTTTCCAACCCATCAGAATCCATATTAAATGTACCACACATGCTTTATTTTTACTCAATTATATATAGAATTTTGCTCGCACAACGAGCATCGATTTAATCAAACTAATTTACAAATACTAATTATTTTATGTTCACTTCGGCTCGAAGTCTGCTTTTATCATTGGGCTGACTGCTTCATTCTTATACGGGCGCTTCTGCGAGGAATTTCTGCTGAAATAATGTCTGTCCTAGATAAGACCCTTTGTTCATTATTTGTCTTAAAGGTGGCTATTGCCACATCTCCCCCCCCCCTCAGGAATCGGCTTTGGCACTCTGCTTAAACGATCCAGTGCAACAGCTCGTGGTCCATCGAGCAGGCTAACAAAAATAATTTTGTGCTCTAAGTCCACCCTCTCCACGCGATACGGCCCATCATTGACAGCCTGCAGTGCTATGGGCTCGACCTTCGCGACCATGACATAGTCGCCGACCTTAAGGCGAGTGCGTGTCGGTTGCCTTGCATAGCCTTGTTGCTGTGTGACGCAAACATATTCAGTATACTGTTTTAGTCGCTCCTGAATATCCGCTATGGTGCAGCGCTCATTGGATCCTTGGATTACAGGTTCACCTGGCAGTCTTATGTGTCCTCCATAGACCATGGTCGTTGGAGCAAAACCTGTCACTGTTGAGACTGTAAAGCGTATGGCCCGCTCAACCAAATGTAATTTGTCTCTCCACGTTCCCGGGCTTTCGTGGCACCAACATCGCAGTACCTCTTTCATCGTTCTATGTGCGCGCTCAGCTGTTGCATTGGTTTGCGGGTGATAAGTGGCTGTGCGGGAATGCTTTATGTCAAGGTCTTTGCACCACTGATTAAATTCTTTCGACTCAAACTGTGCGCCTTGATCAGTAACAATAACTTGGGGTGCAACGAATCGACTGAGCCATCGCTCTTCTAAGCACGTTATAATATTTTCTGTTGTGATCTTCTTCAGAGGTACAAACTCGACCCGTCGGGTAAACTTATCGACCATGGAAAACACATAGGACACCCCGCCGCGAGCTACCGGCAGTGGACCTACCAGGTCGATATGCAGAAACTCGTTCCGTGCAGTGGCATTGAAAGTAATCGGAGTGACTTTTTCTCGTTTTTGTGGTTTACAACGTTGGCATGTAGTGCACTGTTGACAATAGCTACGAATTTCTTTGGACATGCCAGGCCAATACAATTGTGACTGCAATGTCTCAATGAGCCGCCCAGCGCCGGGATGTCCCAACGTTTCATGCCAAAAGGCCATTAATTCTGTTCTTATAGATTCTGGCACAAACCATTGCACTGTTTGTCCTTCTTTACGCACCAACAGGCCGTTCTGCAGGCTCAACGTTTTATATGGTGCAGACACCACCTCCGTCCAACGAAATGGTATCTTGGAACTAGTTAACTGAGATAAGGGATGTTGCGTAACCGCCATCCCTGAGAGGTATGGTCTATAGAAATTCACCATACCAATAAACCGGCCAATTGTTTTCTAGTAGTAGGCACCGGATAATCCTTGATAGGTTGTACATTCGAATCTAACGGCATGCATCCGTCCGCTGAGACTAAGTGCCCCAAGAACCGCACTTCTTGACCTATCTGAACCTTTTCTGGATTAAAGTGTAATCGCCATTCTACAGCTTTGGCCAACATCTTCTGCAGCCTAACACGTAATTCGTGTTCAGTAGTGGCCCATATAATAACATCGTCTACGTAAGCTGTTGTACAAGTTAAGTCAGACACGAACGAGTCCATCATTCTTTGGAACACTTTCGGTGCGTTTTTAAGGCCAAATGGTACCCGGGTGAATTGGAAATGACCTTGGGGTACTTGTACCGCTAACTTCCATCGGTCTTCGGACCGCACGCCTATTTGCCAAAATCTCTGTTTAAGATCAAGCACGGCAAACCATTTGCCTCCCGCTAGCTGTAAGAAAAGATCACGCAGAGCCGGCATGGGATACGGGTCCGGATTAGTAACTGAGTTCAATTGCCTAAAATCATCCGCCGGTCGGAGCGAACCATCCTTTTTCGTAACGTAAACCATCGGAGCACGAAAAACAGATGATGACGGTTCAAGAACGCCGGCTTCTATCATTTCTTGGGTTGCTCGAGTCGCTGCTGCTAATTTCTTTGGAGGGGCACCATATATTTTGGTGGTTCGTAACCTCCATTTAGTTCGAGCCATAGCTTAAAAAGGTCGACCGTCGGCCCTGGACATTCGCTGCAATCAGGCAGTTGAAATATAATGTGATATTGGTTTCGAAGATTCTTCCACCATCCAGGCAGACAAGTGGTCTCCTCCTGCATCTTAGGGTTACATATAGACCTTATTGAACTTATTCTCTCAGGCCTCGATATGCATACACGTTTATTTTGACAGTCTATCGTGTTAATCCATTTTTTAATGAAATCAAGTCCCAATAAGGGCGTTTGCGTATTCGAAACAACAAAAGACATATGATAGACATTTTCATTTATTAACAACTTCGTGTCCCACTCGCCCACAGCCACCATCGATGCGCCCGATGCCTGACATAAACTTGCTCTCGTAGGTTTTACATTGTTCAATGGCCAAGTCAATGGTAATACCGACACATCAGCTCCAGTATCCAATTGCATTATTACTGGCTGTCCGTTGAAGAGTTCTAAAAATTTAACTTTAATGAAAATACTTACATTTGGCAATGTTTCCCACACTTCCTTTTCTTCAAAGGCCATCTGGTTCGGACCACTTTTTTGTTTGTTCTGCTGGTCTTCATTCGATCTACCCGTCGGAGCCACCAAAGGATTAATATTTGTGCCCTGCTCTCGCCCACCTTTATTTGTGAGATTATGAACCCTGTTTCCCCACTGAACTGGCCGTTCTCGAGGAGCAGTACATTGATTTTGCTGACGCTTATACGCCGTATTCGTCGGAGCTGAAGTCCTTATATACTGACTTTGCTTCCAGGCCACTGGCTGTTGCCGTCTGTCGCGGAATTGATTATTATGCCGCGAAGAATTCCAGTACGGTACGTCGCTCCTGCCAGATGTTGTAACGGGACCCATGCGTGGAGATGCAGCTGCCACTTTGTTTGTCATCATGGCCGAAATTTGAAGAGCCTGAAGTCTCTCTTCCAGGCCTCTCTGGCGCTGGATATTGCACTGTATCTGGTAGGATCCAGCAGCATGAACATGATGGCCTCATGTGGTTGCAAGTTGGGTAAAGACTCGGTAAACTGCGAGAACCACCGCTTGATGCGTGCCATGGTATCCATGGGCATCTCACTCATTAATGGTTTAAGGCTGTATAATTATGAGAACATTTCCTGAGGCCTGGCCCGGAAATGATCCAACACGCGTCTTTTGTACTCTTCATACGTGAGGTCAACCGGAAATTCCAATTGGACTGCTACTGTCCGGTCCACTAATTCCTGGACAGCCACACGCACAATAGGTGCTTCCAATGTAAATTCTTGGGCTCGAACTGATGCTTCAAATTTTTCGAACCACAACTGTGGCCTTTCCACATCTAGTGGTGCCAGCATCGGCTTAAACTGTGATGACGGTCTGAAATAACTCGTCGATTCGGCTGAAAACGCCGGCATATTTCCTCCTGATTCCTCTTCGGCGTGGTCGCCATTGTTATGTCCACCTATGTTGGATGGTCCAAGTACATGTATGTCGTCTGTATTTTTTATTAGCGTATCGTCTAGAAGAGACTTAATTATGCCTAATTCTGCAGTTAAATTGTTCATTTGAGAAGTCAGTCCCTGAATCAACGTTTCCAACCCATCAGAAGCCATATTAAATGTACCACACATGGTTTATTTTTACTCAATTATATATAGAATTTTGCTCGCACAACGAGCATCGATTTAATAAAACAAATTTACACATATTAATTAATTTATGTTCACTTCGGCTCGAAGTCTGCTTTTATCATTTGGCTGACTGCTTCATTCTTATACGGGCGCTTCTGCGAGGAATTTCTGTTGAAATAATGTCTGCCCTAGATAAGACCCTTTGTTCATTATTTGTCTTAAAGGTGGCTATTGCCAGAAATAGGACAGCACAATCTCCTTTACGAATGTGTGAATCTGCAGTACTGAAGCTAACATCATTTAAATTCTTCGACAATGCGATTTCAATGCTAACTCACTCTATATAATATATACCGAGTCTGTAAATGATATCAAAACTATGGCTATTGTGTCAGTACCCGATACCAACATTATAGTACCGACAGGTACATGGTAATAACATTATGGTTGCCGAGTCGGTACATAGTACCAACCGAGTGGTGAGGGGACACCACTTGTACCAAATTCCCAAGAAACTCCATGAAATTGGAGCCGGCTTATCCTCCAAAAGGAGTCAGCCGCAGTAAAGAAGTAAAGAAAGACATAGTACCAACACAATGGATCTCAATGTATGCTATAGTTCACCCAGATTGAGAATTACAACTATTTATGAACACCTGTTACTCCAGTAAATCCATACACATCTCGCCGTAATCAATTTTGGTGAACTATAGCATACATTGACATCCATATTGTTGGTACCACGTACGTAATCAGCAACCATAGTGTTAGCACCATGTACCTCTTCGGCAAAATAATGTTGGCATCGGGTTACTGACACATTAGTACTAGTATCCTTTATAGACTCGGTATATATCTTATATAAAGTGAGTTAGCGTTGAAGTCGCATTGTCGAAGAATTTATATGATGTTAGCTTATCTACTGCAGGTTTACACATTCGTATAGGGTAGGGTACCTTCCTATTTTCCCTCATTCCTCACCCAAATATATAATGATTAATAGGCGTAGTACCGGCTCCTACTGATGAGTAGCCAGTAAGCATGAAACGAATGTGCACGAGATTATACTTTTCCTTTATGTTGTATTTGGTTTATCCTTCTTGTCATAATTGAAATTTTCGCTTAATTATATAAATTTTCATTTCAATACCGCTTTCCCATGCAACGTGGTATGTGTTCTATAATGAAAGATTGTGGATACTTGGTTGGAACTGTATAGCTAAGTTAATGCTATATAGGTTCCACCTAGAGGAACGGCTAACCAAGAAATATTAGTTAGTGTATAACTGAAAAAAATTTTATTGGGCTGTGGCATGGCCTAGCAGATACAATCTCTGACTCAGAAATAATTATTTTCCAGTTTCGTGCACCATCTACAGTGAAATTATGGGTAGTAATTGAATAGATTCCATTGAGTACGAAACCGATCTACCGGATTAATTAATTTCACACATCAGACAATTATTAGTTTATACTGCCAAATGTGTATAAAATGTAAACTTTATTTATATTAAACTCGCAACTTTGATTTAAATAATGCTTTGCTCTCAATGTAAGACATCAGAAAGCGATGGAAACCTAATTACGTCGATATAACCACAATTTATACATATTAAATTGAAATTCACATGCGCGGCACCCATACTTAATTGTCTTGCATACAGTAATTGACTTGATTTTCAACTGTGTATGTTCTATGCAGGAAAAACATAAGGCTGTATATATGGTTATATTAATTTCTCAATCATGATATGACATTATCAGTCTACAGCAATTATTATTTAAAAATTAACTACAATTTTTTCATCATAAATCAAATGCATTTTCAATAGATTTTTACCCCTTCTTATGGTCTTATTTTTGCATATTGAAATTCAAAATTTTAAAAGTCGAACTTTACAAACATTACTCTTTTACGCCCTGTCAAATCAGAAGTCAACTACTTTTACATTGATTTTCGAAGTATACAAAGCTAGACTCTGCTTAAACAAGGAAAACTTCTAACCACTGAGTAATTCAATAACAAATAACAAACAGTCAAATATTTCACATTTACGCTGTTTAATGAACTTTTTACATTATTGTTAGTCAATTCATCAAATCGTTCACCTAAATCTGCTAGGCTAGATTTTCTTATAAAATCATATATAACGCGATATTTGTGCAGGCTGATCATGAAATTTTCATCGAATTTCTGAGTTACATAACCTTAATGTGTCTTCACAATTGTTGCATTCGAAGGCGAAGTTAATGGAGACATCCAAATAACCATATGGTCACCAGAAACCATAAAAAACCTGCCAATTGATCTATTTAAGGCAATACAAAAATAAGTGGTCCTAAATCTCTAGTGCAGAATGTCTTTATAATTGAATATTCATAAACTTAGCTTTCATTAAACGTGTTACATATAGGCGAATTATTCAAACTGCAGAATTAAAACAAACCATCGCTTATTGCGCGTGAAATAAAGTCATGTATGATATAGTAAATGTATACAATTTTTCACAGAGTTCTTGCTATTGATTTAGTTTAACTGATTAGTTCATCAATCCACTTATGATGTTCGACTCCGGTCCTGCATCTTCTTGCAAAGGCTTGTCTGCTCAGGTGTTCAGAAATAGTTGTATATCTCAATTTCGGTGAACTACAGCATACATTGATATCCATCATGTTGGTATCATGTACCGACTTGCCAACCATAGTATTAGTACCATGTACCTTTTTGGTACTATAATTTTGGTATCGGTTACTGATACAATAGCCATAGTGTTAGTATCCTTTACCGACTCGGTATATATATATTATATAGTGTGAGTTAGCGTTGAAGTGGCATTGTCGAGACTTATGATGTTAGCTTCACTACTGAAGGTTTACACATTCGTCTAGGAGAATGCACCGTCCTATTATCCCACATTCCTCACCCAAATATATAGTGGTTAAAGGGCGTAATACCGGCTCCTACTGATGAGTCGCCAGTAAGCACGAAAAGAATGTGCAATAGATTATACTTTCCGTTCATGCTGTCTTTGGTTTATCCTTCTGGTCACAACTGAATTAATTTGTTACTAGGTTCGCAAAACATAATACATACTTGCTTGTCTGCTCTTTGAAGGGTAAATCACTGTGTGTAAATTATGCCAGTTTAATTGATCAACTCACACGTTTGTCGTGATTTATTTTAGCATGGACTTGACCTTCAATTTAATCGAGAATTAGTGCCCTGAGTACAAAGAGACTTTTTCTATATATAATTTGTTTTAAAAGACAGTTTCCGAGACATATTTACAGTCAGTTATGTTGGAAAGAAATTTGCGAGACAGCAATGTATTTTCGATATATGCATCTGCAGGAATGCTTTAGTTCCTCTAAAATATTAATAAGTTCTTGTTAACTGATCCATTTCCAACAGCGCAATTTTAATAAAATCTATGCGTGTTGATATGCTTCTATGTTTGGTAATTATTTAAATAAATCAACGCTGTGCGGAACTGTGCAAGCAAAAACAATTTTTCCGTGCACTGGCACTAACAAGGAAGTTTCCAGTCCTATGTAAAACTGTGCTTAGTTACGTTTAAACCTTTCTCAACATTTTGAATTAATACATGTATTTTTGTGCAACTTTTTATGTTGGCCAATTTAACTATTCCTTTAAAGAAACTAGTTGACAAGATGGAGCGAATGGGCTATGGTGTAATTTTAAATAATTTTTTTTAAATTAATGTCAAGTAATAAATGTTTTGGAAAGATTAAACAAAAGTTAAGCAACATCTTGGGCAAGCAACACTCTAACAAAGGATGTTTAGTAATTTTGTTGCAATAATCTAGACGATTTCCACTTTACAAACATTTTAAAATAAAATTTTATTTCTTTCCTAGATAAGTGGACAAACCTCCAAAACTATTATCGACCGAAATATTAACACTGCGTGAGTTAGTTAAATGAACCAGCATACTATAAACGTTTAGAACAACACTTCATATTGTATATCAACTACATCCTCTGATGACATCCCTTCGAATAAGATGCGGACGTCAAGTTGAATCTCAACTTCATTTATTTAAAAATCGGACTGAACAGCGCAAGGTTTCCCAACATCAACAGCAGAAACTTATGTGCTTCGTTCATGCCCAAAGCGATAGCTTTCCAGGAGCCAAGAAATGCAATAAAAGTTCTTCATATGTGAAAAGTTCGTTGCAAATAAAATTAGGCTTTGCGCACCTAGTAACAAATTAGTTTAAATATGACCAGAAGGATAAACCAAAGACAGGAAGAACGGAAAGTTTACTGTCGTGCCCATTTAATTCGTGCTTACTGGCAGAGCTCATCAGTAGAATAGTATTACTCCTCTTATCCAGTATATATATATATATATATATATATATCGTGCAGTAAGTCCATATAGGTGATTGTGTAGGGAAATATATTCAAGGTGACTGACTTAACATTGCATGCCAGTTAACCATATGAATCCAGTCAAAATTCTACTTGTGTGGTAAATAGATCGCAAGTATCACATACCCGTGATTTAGTGCATTGAAGAAGTACCAATAATATGACGTTTTCTGGGAATGCGAAAGGAAACAATAGATTTTACGCATTTTAAATGAGTAGTGTCAAGATAAAATACTCAATAAGTCAGCGTGAGGCAATTAACCAAATTGTCATGTTGACGGAGCAAGCATTACATTTTGTTACATTTTCTTTTTGAGGGCACTTTAACATTTGCAGGTTTGAAATAAGATACTGGCAGCTTTCCATTATTTAGCACACAAATTTTGGGTCAATAGAAATAAATGTTTTTATAGATTATTATTTCATTCCTTTATCAATATAAATATCTAAATTTCACTTTCATTTATTTTTAACTGCATTCATTCTAAGTATCTCATCGCTCATTTATTTAGTACCATCTAATTCTACATGATTTATTTTCCATTATAAATCCACACCTAACAAATTTACCAATTCTATCTATTGTTCTTATGTAAACTTAAATTTAAAAAACTAATTATTTAATTTGTATTATCAATATTTCGCTAATTAAACGGAAACCTTTTACTCACACTGAATTTGATAATTAATTAACTCGAGGTTGTGATATTGATATAAACACCTGTCTCATTATGTACATACATATGTCAGTATAAACTAAGCACTGTATAATGAATTAAAGGCAAATCATCCAGTAGACCGGTTTTTTCCTTATTGGAAACTCATCACATACTGTTCAGAATTTGCTGCGGACAGGTTGGCTCAGTGATTAGAGCACCAGATTCCGAAGAAGACGTGCCCAGGACCGAGCCCTATCCACGGCAAATTCTGGATAGTACGTCATGAGTCCCCCAATAAGGATGAAACCGGTCTACTAGAGGAATTGACTTTTTAACATTATACAATACTTAGTTTATACAGATAAATGTTTGTACTTAATGGGCCAGGTGATTATATTATGATTACAACTTTGATTTAATTAATTATTTCCACAGTCCTTGTATCCAACGTTCGTTTAATTATATGTGTGATAATAGCAGAAAAATTATAAATGTGAAGGTAAAGCTAAAAAAAATCCATCAATAAGCGTTCATTATCTGTATCAGATTAAATTATTATATGTTTATGCAAACTACTCTAAATATACTTCGAATAAGATTTATTCTTTCATAGTAGACTGTGTTGCTTGCAATGTTAAAAGATATTAAATTAAATAAATTTCTCAATGTCAATTGTTATCGTCCCATGACTACAGACAATAAAAATACCCATAAGTAAATCGTGCCATTATTCATTATTTACATATGACTTCTCCAATTGGCCTAATGCTTGTCCTATTATGACAAATCAGGTTTAACTGGTTCTATAACAGTTAGATATTGTTTCTGGCGGAGAAGGAATATATGCAACTATGTATAAGTATTGCTCACATAGTAGCAAATTAATTCAAATATGGCCAGAAGGATAAACCAAAAACAACATGAACGGAAAGAATAATCTCGTTCAAATTTTTTTCGTGCTTACTTACGACTCATCAGTGGGAGCCAGTATTACGCATTTTACCCCCTATATATTTGGTTGATGAATATGGGAAAATAAGACGATACAAACTCCCATACAAATGTGTAAACCTGCAGTAGTGAAGCCTACTTCATATAAAGTCTTCGACAAAACAACTTCAAGGCTATCTCACTACACAAAATATATATACCTAGTTTCTAAATGGTACCAACATTATGACTAATTTCTATTACCCAATACCAACATTATGAAACCTAAAAGGTACATGGTACTAACACTATAGTTTCCGAGTCGGTACATGGTACCAAAATGATGGATATCAATGTATGCTATAGTTCACCGAAATTGAGAATTACAAAAATTTCTTAACACCTGTTATTCCAGTAAATCCACACACACTGACCTTGATCGATATCATTTATCACATTTCGCGGTAAGTATGACATCATTCAATTCAATATATAACAGATAAATACTGTTTGTTGCGGAGATCTAATATATATGCAAGTATGTATTAGGTGTTGCGAACCTAGTAACAAATAAGTTCAGTTGTGACCAGAAGGATAAACCAAAGGCAGCATGAACGGAAAGTATAATATCATGCACATTCGTTTCGTGCTTCCTGGCGACTCATCAGTAGGAGACGGTATTACGCCATTTAACCAATATATATCTGGGTGTAGAATGTATGATAATAGGACGGTACAATCTCCTAGACAAATGTGTACACATGCAATAGTGAAGCTAACATCATATAAAGTCTACGACAATGCGATTTCAACCCTAACTCAAACTATATAATATATACCGAATCTGTGAAGGATACTAACCCTATGGATATTGTGTTAGTAACTGATACCAACATTATTGTACAGAAAAAGTACATGGTAATAACACTATGGTTACCGAGTCGGTACATGGTACCAATCTGATGGATATGCTATAGTTCACCGAAATTGAGAATTCCAACAATTTCTAAACACCTGTTACTCCAGTAAATCTATACACTCTGGTCTTGATCGATATCAGTTATCACATTTCGCGGTAAGCATGACATCATTCAATTCAATATATAACAGTTAAATACTGTTTGTTGCGGAGAACTAATATATATGCAAGTATGTATTAGGTGTTGCGAACCTAGTAACAAATAAGTTCAGTTGTGACCAGAAGGATAAACCAAAGACAGCATGAACGGAAAGTATAATCTCATGCACATTCGTTTCGTGCTTCCTGGCGACTCATCAGTAGGAGCCGGTATTACGCCATTTAACCAATATATATCTGGGTGTAGAATGTGGGATAATAGGACGGTACAATCTCCTAGACGAATGTGTACATATGCAATAGTGAAGCTAACATCATATAAAGTCTACGACAATGCGACTTCAACTAACTCACTTATAATATATATATATATATATATATATATATATATATATATAACAAGTCTGTAAAGGTTACTAACACTAAGGCTATTGTGTTAGAAACTGATACCACCATTATAATACCGAAAAGGTAAACGGTACTAACACTATGGTTGCCGAGTTGGTATATGGTACCAACATGATAGATATCAATGTATGCTATAGTTCACCAAAATTGAGAATTACACCAATTTCTGAGCACCATTTACTCCAGTAAATCCATGCATTCTGGTCTTGATCGATAACAGTTATCACATTTTCGATATTCCTGTCATCAATCAATTAAATATATAAGAGTTAGATACTGTTTGTCGCGGAGAATTAATCCATATTCAATTAAGTAATATGTGTTGCGCACCTAGTAACGAATAATTTCAAACATGACCTTGATGATAAACCAAACACAGTGTGAACGCTTCTAACCAAAGATCTAACGCATTATCCATGATAACCAAACGATAGAAAAGACTAACTAATGAGTATAAATTATAATAATAAATGGCGTAGGGAATGAATTTTTTGACTATGAATCAAAGGCTCCCAGGTTCAAATACTGTTTGGGCAAATTCTAGCTTATAGTGGAAACTGCCCTTTACGGCCATAACTCTTCGGATTGTTGACTTGCTTTTGTTATATTATGCAATGTTGTTTTATAAAAACATATATACATAACTATGTTTATATATATATATATATATATATATATATATATATATATATATATATATATATATGTATTTTTATATAATCCTGCTATTTCAAATTTTCAGCCTTTAATTAGCCTTAATGAGTCCGTTTGTCATTTGCACATGCATGTGTGATTTTATGTTCGCTTAATTTTTATTCAGCGAACAAATTAGCTTCCCTTTGCCTGCTAACATAATATCTAACGTCTGTGATTACTGCGTTAAGATTCACTTTTAAGCGAATAACTTGTCAGTTTAATTCACGTTCTACTACTACGCGAATAAACTTAAAATATTTTAGCAGCATAATTATCATATATTTACAGTAGTTAATCTTTTTAATTTCTAAAAGTTATGAAGCAAAATGCCATCTGAATTGTAATATTTTTTAAATCTTAAACAACTGAAGTCGTAATCTAGTTGGAAAATCTTTGATAAATGTGTCCAAAAGTATATATAAAAATTACTAAATCCTCCATAGTTAATTTTAATTAGCGATTCAAATCTAACCCCGTTGCTCTTTGCGTCAGTGTTTAAATTAACTGAAGCAGACGCACGTAACGCAAAAAATAAACAGAAGCTTTTCACGTTTTAACTCAAATGGTTTTAATCATGCAGGGGAAAATAAAATATATGTACATATATATATATAATTCTATAGTTGAAAATATTTTAAAATCATATACTCACATTTCGTTTGGCTACCAAAATGTCAAATTTCACGAAAACGCAGCGGTTTTTCTAAAATTCTAATTTATTATTGCCTTTTGGTTTGACACGCAGATTTCAGTAATAAAGTGTTGGATAGATGCTATCAGCAGGGTAACCATGCACGTATGAACTCAACCAAATGACGTCGATTGCAAATATTGTATTCACACAAAGAGCTTGCGTGAAGTTTGCTCAGACTAGACAGTTTTAAATAGATTACTTCATTTAATTTTCTGTGCACAACATACGATAAAAAATAATCATATTCATAAACATATACAGGCATAAAATGACAATGCCAACTACGGCAAAATCAATTAAATTATTATTGGACCATTTGATTACATAAATTGTGAGGGTGTAAACTATTAATTGCCTAATGCAATAAGTATTTCCCTTGCTGTGAACTGCTCAGTAGAATCCAAAATGGCTGGAGCTAAGATTGCTGAAGCCATACATTAAGCATTGTAGATTTTTTTCAAATTCATGGAACGCATTTGCTACGCCAAAAAGATACGCATTGTTTTAGTGTATGGGTGAATGATGCCAAAATACTTTCAACATCAATTTTACAATGTTTAGTTCTTGACTTATAGATCGAGGCAGGCTGGTAAAGCCTTACGTTGAAAGAGGTCTAATTCAGAAAATGATATCCAAAACAATAAATGGTATCGAACTAAAAATTGTACGTAATATGTGGCCTACAAAGACAAAATGAAAAGTGTTCAACTCTGAGCAAAATCATCGAAGGGTCATTTACAAGCCGAAGGAAAGTTGGCCTCAAACATGAAATGCCGAAAAAAGTGACAAGCGATCAAATGGAGTTTGCACAATTTCTATTCCATGCTATTTTGCGTTTGAAATATATATATATATATATATATATATATATATATATATATATATATATATATATAATCCTGTAGTGTGACGTCGATTCATATTCCATCTGCTATATGGCACAGTGTCTATCAGCGAATAACAGATTGGAGCTAGCCATTTGCAATTTTAGTCTGACAGATATCTATGGTATTTCAACTAAACCGGAGACACCTGAACGCATAATTTGTTAAAATAATGACACGTTCCGTGCAATTCGCGGTTGTGGATTTTCATTGCGACGTTGTAAGCAGCAATTAAGGAATCTTAATTTATGTTAATTATTTTCCAACAATGTTTATATGTAGAAAGTTTATGCCTAATTATATATATATATATATATATATATATATATATATATATATATATATATAATTAATAGAAAATTGGTTGCAAGCGGTCCGTGGCAAATTATTGACAGTACGTGATGTATTCTCAATAAAGACGTAACAGGGCAACTGGATGAATTGCCTTTTTCACATTAAACAATGCCTAGTTCATACCGAAAATTTTATGCAAATAATGGTTCATGTGGTTATATAGCGATAACAACCTAGATTTAAGTATATATATATATATATATATATATATATATATATATATCTTTATTTATTTATTTACGGTTGGTATAAAATGAGCATTCCGTGAGGTAGCGAATACAATTCTTCAGTAGACCGGTCGGAATTCGCCGTAGACGGGACCCGAATCGAGACACGATCGCTTGTATTCACTGCGCTACATTTGCGTCATAATAAACGAAACTTGAAAGCATATATCAACTTATGCTTTCAGTTAACCATTATTTCGAGCTTTACTTATTTGGAATTCCTAAAGATTTAAAGTTCTAAATAGGTTCAATCTGAAGACAAGGCTAGTCAAAAACACAATTTGTTATATGATTTTAAATTGCATGTAAAATGTCGCACAGGTTATATAGCGGATAAAGACCCAAACTACGAAGCTGATGCGCCGTGAATCGATTTCTGTCCAAATTAAAGTTCTCAATATGGATGAAACAGGTATACTGAACGAATTTCTTTTGCTATCTAATTCAATTTTTAGTTCATACTGATAATATATACGTAACTAAAATCCTGCCATTTGATTTAAAAATCAATATAAATTCTACTACTGACACGGTATCACTTGTATAATTATTATAATAAAGGTTGCGATATTGATATAAGCATCTGGCCAATTAATTACAAACATATGTCCGTATAAACTAAGCATTGTAGTGTAGAAAAGGCAATTCAACCAGTAGACCGGTTTCGTCCTAATTGGGAACTCATCATGTACCGGCCAGAATTTGCCGCGGACAGGGTTCGAACCTAGGTACGTCTGCTTCGGAATCTGGTGCTCTAACCACTGAGCCACCCTGCCGCACACTACACCACACACAATTTTCAGTTATATACTAACTAACGTAAATTGGTTAGAATATTTAGGTGGCATCCATTTAGATCTAAAGTTCCAGCTATCCATCCCAAATGTGTTATTACTGAACAGACTCCACACTACCTGGGGAAGTGGTATTGAAGTGAACATTTATATAATTAAATGAACATTGGTTGCGTGGGCTGTGATAACAATTATTATAATCAATGTTGCGATCTTGATATAAGCACCTGACTCATATGTCTGTATAAACTAACAATTTTACAGTTTAGAAAAGGCAATTCATCCTGTAGACCGGTTTCGTCCTTATTGGGAACCCTGACACGACAGGATGACTGTGGCTAGAGCACCAGATTCCGAAACAGGCGTACCCAGGTTCGAACCCTGTTTGTGGCAAATTCTGGCCAGTACTTGATTATTTACCACTAAAAACGAACCCGGTCTAATGGATGAATTGCCTTTTAAAGCGCGGCAGGGTGGCTAAGTGGTTAGAGTACCAGATTCCGAAGCAGATTTGCCCAGGTTCGAACCCTGTTCGCGGCAAATTCTGGCCAGTACATGAAGAGTACTACAGACATATATAGACAAACTAAAATGTAAAGTGTGAATAAGAATAAAATGATTAATTACTTTAAACAGAAAAGACAACCTAATAATATAAATATTTTGATATTTATTTATGCGTGCCCAATATATTTAAAATGCCACAGACAAATCATATTATAAAACCATAGGAACTATATTTTCGAACCTGCGACCATGATGGCGATATTCACAAAATCAGTGGCATATTACAATGACAAGTATTTCACCAAACGTTTTTATACCGAAGCTATTAAATTATATCGGATTTTGTACTTCTACTCGAAAGATATGTAAAAGTGAATATCACATATTTCGTCGAGATATTTATAAGAATTTTTACTCGTCACTATACACATTCTTGATCTGCAGGAGACGTTGTCAAAAGCAAACTTAAATTAAAGAATGTATTTAGTAAGATGTAATTAAGAATCCCAGGAAAAATAAAATCCACCAGTTATTTAAATTTCGTTTGGATTATAGCAAGTTGACAAATATACACTATACTTAAGATTTTCCCATAATTAAAAAGAAATGAAAGAAATCACGCTAAAGCGCGGCCCACAATTCCTATTGTCACACTGATCTATGTAATATGCCATTGATTCTACTTTTGTGTCACACATTCAGAAATTCAGAAGTGAAGATGTCTTCAAAATTAATTTTAAAGCGAATATTTTAATGAAATTTATTCGCTAGATTATACTGGCTAGTCATCAGTGAATAAAAATTGTGGCTTTATATGTTTCGGCACTTAATGACATGGAATATATTTAAACGAACATTGGTTTCGCGGGCGGTGATAAAATTTGTTTTAATCAATTTTGCGAACATTATGTACATATATATGTATTAAGAATTGTATAGTGTAGAAAAGACAATTCATCCGGTAGACCGGTTTCGTCTTTATTGGAAACTCAACACGTACTGCCCAGAATTTGCTGCGGGAAGTGCGCGAACCTGCGAAAGTCTGCTTCGTAATCTGGTGCTCCAACCACTGAGCCCTCCCACCGCACACTACACGCAATTTTCTGTTATATTCTGATTTGTTTTTGGTTAGACTTTTCTTCAGGTGGAGACTATATTGCATCTCTTTAGACCCGAAGATCCAACTAATTATCCCCAATAAGTCATTATAGAACAGACACCATGTTACATGGGGAAGTGGTATTGAAATAAACGATCATTTTTGCGCGGGTGGTGATAAGAGTTACTTTAATCAAGTTTGGACAAATTGGGAATCGTGTTTATCCGAAGTTTAAATCGTTATATAAGGAAAGAAGTGGAACGACTGTTCATAAATTCCCACATTAAATCATGAGGATTTCCAATTGTTTTATTCAATGCACAAAACTAGATGCAGCTTTATATTTCGAATGCTAACAGATGCAACTTTATTCCTCTCAAGTTATCTAGACAAAAGTATTACTTATATTAACCGATAACAAAAGGTTGATTATGTTATATAATATTTGTTGCGGAGATCTAATATAACGACTCGGCAACCATAGGATTAATACCAGGTAGGGAGTCAGCAACCATAGTGTTGGAACTCTGTACGGGCCCGCTATATATTATATATAGTAATTTGGTTTTGAAGTCGCATTGTTGAAGACTTTATATGCAGTTAACTTCATTACTGCATGTATACGCATTCGTATGGAAAACGGTATCGTCCAATTGTCCCGTATTCCTTGACCAAGCATATAGAGGGGATAGGACGTATAACCAGACATTACAGATGAGTCGCCAGTCGGCACAAAACGCATGTGTGCATGAGATTATGTATTTTGACTTTTGTTTATCCTGATTATATACCCAATTTGAACTAATTTTTTGCTAGGTGCGCAACACCTAATTCACCATTGATAATTTTGTTGTTGATGCTTTATGTTCTTATTTTTACTGAATAATGTAAAAAAGATAATCCAACTTGATATCATTCAAATTACCTGATCTGCGTTTTGACTAATGCAGCTTTCATTGTTTCAGTAGTTTTCTTTTTGCAAAATATTTAGGCCTAACTTACCGTAGGCCTTCATCAGTTGCATTTTGTTTCACAAGTTTAACAAACGAAACAAATGAAGCAAGCGCGTTATTTCCTCTAGCCATAATATTTATATTTATACTTCAGACTGACCTTTCATTAGATATTCGCGTGTCACATGTGTGTGTGCATTTTCATAACTGTTGTTTTCATCTAACTAATTTAGACCAGAGTGGCTGAATAATAATTTATCAATTGCATGCGTTAACTATTCGTTTTACACACTCAATGTAAATGACGTAACTGAGATGGCCCCCGCTTTCAGGTGGGGGAGACCCATAATTCAGAAACACTCGTCATAAAAACATGCCATGAGTGATAAAACTAGAAGTCCGAAAGACCAATGCACATGTTAAATTTCAATTCAAACCACTAGGGTTGTACTCAAGATAGACAAGTTAATAACAGTTATTGGCATACTATTAAATAGGCGCACGCCACGCATGTGCATGTGTATGTGTATGCATAACTAAAAAACTTCGTTAAAATATTAATGAAACTGCAGTCATTATACGCTTTGCACGCGCCAGACAAATTATTACTTATAAATATATTGCTAAGTTAAATACTGTTTGTTGCGAAGAGCTAATGTATATGCTATGTATTAATTTTATGAACCTAGTAACAAAATAGTTCAGTTGTACTAGTAGCGATAAACTGTATGAACGGGAAAAGCGGCAGGGTCCATGCACAGCCCGTTTCTGTGCTTACTGGCGATTCATCAGCAAAAATATATTATGTTTCTTAACCACTATATATTTAGAAGAATGTAGAATAATAGGACTATAGGTACCGTCCTATCATTCCACATTCTTCTACCAAATATATATATACATAAAACTAACTTTTTTTTTTTTTTTTTTTTTTTTTTTTTTTTTTTTTTTTTTTTTTTTGAGTCGCCAGTAAGCACGAAACGAATGTGCATGAGATTATACCTTCCGTTCATGCTGCCTAGGTTTATCCTTCTGGTAACAACTAAACTAATTTGTTACTAGGTTCGCAACACCTAATACATACTTGCCTATTTGAAATGATGTATTATTAGAATGTTCTCAATATGTAGGGTCGGGTGCAGAACACAAAATAAGTGTTCAAATTCCTAAGAGTTTTAAAATCAAACGAGGAGTTAGAGATGAAATTTAGAAAGACGATATTTTTAATAATTGATTATTCATTACTTCAACAATAAGCCCACTAATAAGTCAATCTTAATCCGATGTTCTTAACCTATTACTGGAGCTAGCTTCAGTTTCCAATTCGTGCGTGCGCCTTTTTCTGCCATTAGTTAATTTCGTATTCCAAATCGAACTTGACGATTTTTCAACAGCTGTTTCATTCAAAATATTATCACTATTTAATTTCTATAGATTCTCTAATCAATCTCCTCACCATATTACGACTACATATTGCTATACGTTTGCATTCATCCCACATGATAGTATGTCCAGTCTCCACTACATGACGAGAATGATCAGATTTAGCAATATGTCCATATTTACACGCTGTTTTATGTTCACCTCTTCTTAATTTGATTGGGCGCATGGTCTCACCAAACATACTTGAGACTACAATCATTGCATGGGCTTTCTTACACTCCTGATATTTCTAAGGGTTCAATCTTTTTTTTGTGATTAGGGAGTATAATGCCAAGTGTTAGGGACTGTTTTAAAACCGTCCATATATTGTGTTTTAAAACTATTGATTTCACTTTCCTTCTTAATATAGTGTTCGGTAATATCATGACCTTACGCTCTTCCTTCTCCTATTCCGTTTTCATTTACCTAAAATAAGAATTAAATTTTCTCACGACATCCATCATTATTGCATTTAGTAAATGAAGAGGAAAACCACTAGCCTTGAATATATTGCGCAGTCTACCTTATTCTTACTTCCTATTCTTTATGTCTGTTAACTTAAGACTTCTTAATGTTAATGACTTTAAGATACCGACTTTCATAGGATACGGATGATTGGGCTTGAAATTAAGAAGGATTCCTGAATAAGTATCTTTCCTATAAATATCTCTTCCCAATTTCTGACCATTTCTAATTAATTTGACATCCAAAAAGGGCAATTCACCTGATGATTCCTTTTCTAATGTTATTTGGATTTCGCTCATTCGATTACCTAAATTTAAGAAATTTACCATTTCATTATCATCATGGTTCCAGATCATTAATATGTCATCCAAGAAACGTAGGTACAATTTTGGTTTCAGTGGAGTCTTATCCAAAATATTATTTTCCAAATAATGCATAAAGATATTTGCTATTGGGTCTGACAAATGTTGTTCCAATCCAATACCTCGAATATGTTTATAAAATTCTTTCCGAAATTTAAAGTAAGTAGAGAACATACATATACACATCATCTCCATGACGTGACCAATCGTCATTTTGCTTCCTTCTAATATTAATAGGTGATCAACAAGTAAACGTCGAAAACAATCCAAGGCTTCAGGTACCGGTATATTGGTGTATATAAATATTAGATCTAAGCATACTAATCTATCCTTTACATCTAGTACACATTTATCAACAATTTCAACCAACTGATATGAGTTTAGCAAGTTATGTTCTAAGAAATAGGAATATTTTTTTATTCTATGGCACAAAAAATTTGAAATTTTATATGTTTTTATATGTTGGGGAGTGTTGTACATTCACTATAATTCTTAAAGGATTACCCGGCTTATGCACTTTAACTAAACCATAAACTCTGGGTGCAACCGTATCTCTTTGAATGAGAGTGTTACCATGCGTCGAATCCAATTCCTCATTAGCAATCATATTATTGATTAATAATTTTACTTGCCCTTGTAACTTATCAGTAGGGTCTTTTGTTATTTTAGTGTATACTTCAGCATTACTTAACTGTTCTATCATTTTATTGTTATAATCGGATTGATTCATCAGAACTGTAGCTCCTCCTTTATCCGCCTTTAGACATATAACATTATTTGATACTAAATCCTTTCTGAGACGTTTAATTTCATAGTTAGGCTTAACTTTATCCTCTTGGTGTGTTAAAACCATTGAGGCAACGTCTAATTCAAATTTCACCCTATCCTTATCCGAAAGAAGTTGTGCCGTTTTGACAGCCTCAGTAATTAATTCATTTCTAACCGATCTTTCATTAGGAATAGCCATGTTTAAACCACGGTTAAGTAGTTCAACTTGATCTTTCTTAAGATTTAATGTTGATAGATTTACTATTCTATTAGTCCCGATTAAATTATCACTTTCTTGGGGTCTATAAATTCCCAAGTCAGCTAATTTTTTATCATGTCTAATTCTTACTTTTTTATTTCTCTATTGCGGGCTTTATCTCTGAAATCCTCAATGCAAATCATCTGCGTGCAAAAGAGAAGTTAACATCGATTTTAATTAATTTTTTTCCTTAATAAGTATAATCTTACGTTTAACTAAATCACGAATCAAAGTTTTTATAATATTTATAAAAAGGTCATGCTTAAGAGACATGCCATAAGCATTTAACTTAAAATTTAATTTAAAACGAAAACATTTAGGAATAACATTATATTTTAAGCAAATACTTGAAAATGGAATATTTGACACTTGCCTCACGAGTTGCTGTTTCACTAGTGTATATTTATTATACCATTTAACGGCGTTGCTGCTATAATTCCATGTTAAATGTTTCTTGAAGGAAGTTATTAATTGCGGACCTGGATTAATTGAAATTACCTGATCTGCGTTTTGACTAACGCAGCTTTCATTGTTCCAGTAGTTTTCTTTTTGCAAAATCATTCATTTTCAATATCTATTTTATAATTTACCAATGATTTCATTTTGTTGAAATCTGGCGAACATAAAGTAGCTCAGTTTACTCGTTTTGCATTATTCTGTGTTTATGCAGAAATATTTAAATATAATTAATATTTATCATTTTACAGGTCTTGGAGCGTAATGATTTCACCTATTAAAGAATACATTTTATGCGCAAAAACCAGGCCTCAATGAAATCAAATTAATTTTATGCCGACTTTTGCATGCTTTCTTGTATGCCATACCTATTACACAATTGAAAATCAAAATATTATCATTAATTAATTACCTCAGGGAAGTCAACACAAATAGCTGATATTCTTAAAGTAAGATCATTTGTAATCCTATTAATTAATATCAGGTAGTTTTCCTGTTATTCTTGTCATGACATTTGAAACCTTTGTTTAAATCTAGTTTGGAAATTGGTATAAGTACAAATATCAATGTATTCATCCAGTTGCCCAACAAGTCAAAACTACAGGCAGCCACACGTACTGACGCGTTTTGAATTTCCATGATCATCATCAGAGCACAGTGGCAAACTGCAAGGTTTGTATAAGCGACACTAAATTGGATATGCGATTCTCAACTCTAGCAGTCTCGTATAAACTGTGCATACTGCATCGGGCACCAGATAAACCAGATAATAGAGAATACTTCAATTGACTGCCTCAAACGATGCTTCGCTAATGCATTTACACAAGTGATGCGTAATAGCGTCACCTTACACACATTATTAATTCTATACCTTGATGTGTTATAATGACCCTTATATTATGCTTTAAAACACTTTTCATAAATTCATATTTTTCACATTATTGAATGGAAGTCTAAAAACGTATGACTCATTAAACTGTGAAGATGAGTAAAAGTAGAAAATCACGTGATTCAACAAAATATAACAAGAATAAGTTTTTCATAACTTTGGATTTTAAATATAATTGGCATAATCATATTCTTTATAATACTCAGTAATTCATCGTTTATTATTCAGGAGGCCCGCCAATACAAAACTTTAATTATCCACGTACCTGATATGTACAATACAATCTCAGCAAACTTCGATTCATTCATTTTAATAAGCACGCATCCTCAAAGTGTAATGTGGTTTTTGTGTAGTTTCGTTTAATCAAAATATATTTTGCAAGAATTTACTAAATTCATTCACAAATAAAATTATTTTCATCTTGTAAATTTGAGTTTTGTATTCCTATGGAATATATATATGTACATTCAATTGACTCCAAGAATAAATTAATATATGTTGATTGGAACTGACAAGGCGTGCCTTTCACATTATGAAACTGATCATTTTATCATCATTAATCAATAAGATTTAACTAAACAGAGACGGGAAAATATTTTTTTCCGTACAGCGCAACACCAGAGGTTTGACTCAACCTATATAGAGTACAGGTGCCATAAATTTTAAAACAAAATGCAATTATGGATAAAATGAAATGCTGTAAAAATGCCATCATTATAACTGAGTTTCTTTCATCAGAAGTTATAACATTTTCGAGATAACCATGTTATTTTTGTATTTTAGTGGTTGCGAAGTGTTAATGTTTATGCATGAAATTCCTAGCCATGGCTCACAGAATAACAATACATTTGGCATAAACTCGTGATTTTATATCAATTAAACTGTTTCAAGTTAAATATTATTTTCGCGGAAGATGATCACAATTAATTATTTCAACCAATTTTAAATGATAAATCTGTCCCTTATTTAAATTGTCACAGAATTTAGCAAAACTGCAGCCACTTTCACTTATTGCTTTTCATTATACTATATGTGCATTGTGATTTAGTCTCCGTAAGTAAGTTATCCATTGTGTTGTGATGAAGACCAGAAAAATTGTAAACGTGTTAATACATAGCCAAAATCATAAATTCACAGTTTCGTCTTTGATAGATGGAAAATTTACAGTTGTAAATAATTAGTCAGCTAGAAAGATCTATTGCTGAAGATGTCTGACAGTTTTTCTGCAGATAGTGTGTAAAGAAGATGAAATCCGAAGAACGAGCACATAAGATTTTTTAGAGTATATGCTAATGTTTGGAGTGTGAATATAAATAGAGGCCTGGCTTGTGAGAAAAAAGAATTTAATGTCCTTGCGAAGAAAATATTTTTTATTTGGCTAGGATACAGGTCCCGAATGTCGCACACTTACCTAATTGATAACCAATTTGTCTCATTGATATTGCTGTGAATATCAAAATCTTTATTCATCTTTCCAAACTGGCTAGTGGTTTTTTCTCGAAAAAAGTATAGTACTTTAAAAAGAAATACGTGCTTAATTCCAAAAGACACTTAGTCAGAAAACCTTTCTGCATATGAACCTTGCACATGATATCCCTATTAGGAATAAAAACAAACAGGCTATGACAACGAGTTTACAGCCAAATCAAATACAACCAGATATAAGTACACGTAACCACGCACGTACACACTAATACAAAATTAAATGCAAATTCCCACGGTATACTCCATAGGCAGCTTTCGTTACGCGTTTACAAATTATCCAATTAAATAAGCGTTGATCATACAGGTGACGATACCAGTTATATAAATGAAGTTAGTGACCTTAAGATAAACACCAACCTCATTAAACTAAGACACAAAACATACGCGAACTACCGTCCTTCACACTAACTGATCACAAATATTGCTCGATTGTAAGCCGCCTAGAAAATAATCAAACTTCAGTGCATATGTAGAGTATAGAATTTCTGGTATGTGGTTCTCATCCATAGTATTCTCGCATACATTGTATTTAACTTGAAATCATTGATGCAAAACTTCTTGTCAGCCATGAACAAGACATTTATCCTTAACTGTGTACAATTTTATATATGCTGCTGAATCTGCATAAATGTTGCATGTGAATGAAGAGAAATCATTCAGTCGACATTCCAATCGATAATAATATACTCAAGAGCACAGAGGGTGAAATAAGCATTTTTGAATTTCGATATCCCATATACGTAATGTGGTTAAAACCTTTAACGTCACTCTTCCGTATAGCTGCGATAATAATAAGGAAAGTATAAAAGTGTCAATAAATGCGATTGAATGTATTATTGCTATTTTGTGTGACTAGCTTGATAGACTGAGATTGATCTTTATATTTTATCCGCAAACATGAATCAGTGTTAGCACCTTATGTGCAGCCCGAGAGTGCCCAGTTGTATAACTCGTACATAGGTGTGTCGAAAGCATTAGAATCTTGTTTTTAATTTCATAAACAATATGCCGTCGTCATTTGTGATTTTTATCACAATAAAAAAATATTGCAATTTGATTATCCTAGTCAGTTTGCCGTCGAGTTGAAACGCGCCAGAACCTGAAATTGACTATGAAGTCATAGTTCTGTGTGACTAGTTAGAGAATGGAACCGATGTTTTCTTAAATTCCGAGAACTTGACATGACTGGATAAAAATTTAAAATTATCGTTTTAATTTGTTATTTAACAAGCGTTATTGAATTAAACATGCTTTCTTTATATATTGGTGTGTAACTGTCTTACTCTTACCCATAAATTGAGAACAGATAAACATTCTTTTATTTCGTATTTTCACAACTAATATATTCGTCGCAAACCAAACACCTCAAACAACCTACAAAATTCTATTGGTATAGTAATCATTGAAAATTAAATAAAGCATTTGCTTTGATTTAAAAAAATTCAAAAATACACTTCAAAATTTATTTATAAATATATATTTCATTAAATTTACTGGCAGGTAAACATAAATGCCAATTGAATATATCTCGTCATGGATTTGAAGGTGAACTTCGCAAATTCAATGATCCATGCTGAGCTTAAAGTAGCGGAAGTTAATGCGGCAAATGTCGACTTCGATCGTGTCATTGTTGCCCGCAGCTTTGTTAAATTTATGTATGTGTATAGCAACGATCGTCTCAGACACTTAGCCCTTGTTAAATCGTTTGTTAACAACATCACTGCATTAATAACTAACGCAAGGCTTATTAGAATACTGGATGGCTGCAAACCCACAGAAAATTGTGGTTAATGGAAAAATTATCCTATTTTTGAATAATTAAATATAATTAGAATTGAAAGTAAAACTACGATTATTTCTATAACAGGTTAATATGACAGTTAACACATAACCCATATTAGCAATAGCTATCTTAGAATGAATAATTTTCAAATTTAACCAACTTTAAAATATTAATATATTTAACTTCAGGTTGGTTTCATAAACGTGTCAATCCGCTTAATTATAACATAGCGTCATTGACTATTTACCAATAGCAAATAAAAAATATAAAATTAAAAATTCATTTTGACTTTTGTCTATCAACTATACATTTATATAAACATACGCCTAACCGTGACCTTTTATCTACATAACTATTCACTTACTCCTCCTCTGGTTATCCATCAGCTTATATATATATATATATATATATATATATATATATATAATTGTTGGTAAGATAAACCAAACATAAAGAAAGTTTAATTCATCGGGTAAATCAGGCTCCTTTTTATTTGACACTAATAAATATTTGCTTTAAATTTAGTTTTTACTTCAGGTGAATGTAATTCGATTACGCTTTCAAGAAAATGTTCCAAATAGACATATCCAATCTGTCATTTTGAGACACAATGTCATACGGGCAAATGATAATAAATTAAAGTATAAAGGGTTGGATTTATATATATATATATATATATATATATATATATATATATATATATATATATATATATATATATATATATATATATAAGCATATTGTAAATGATAAAGTGATGTATCAACTGGACCGATTTCGTCATGTTGAACACTCATAAATGGTTGCTGAATTTATCGAATCGGAGATTTTTATCTGGGAGTATTTGGATCATCCTCGAACTTCATCACCTTAATCAACAAAGCCACGAATAGCTGGAGTTTCCAATTAGGGTGAAAGCTGTCCTTTTTACCGGATGCTTATGCACAGCAAGTTGACTCCGTCGTCCACACAAATGTTGGTGTCGTTTATTTCGATATACATTTACACATAGACAAGTAATAAAATAAGTAAGACATTTCGTTTAAGCGGTTTTATATATACTGAGGAATTTGAATTGAGAAAAAAATTTGTATTAAATTAGGTCCAATTTAAATTACTAATACAAAAAAATGCCTGAACTAAAAAGTGTACATTTATATCTTCTAGCAGATATCGTGACAATAACTGACATATTATCACGTGCTTCCTTTGTGTTTGTGTGTAGATGACTGTGAAAAAAGTAAGTTAAATATAATTACCTGCACATGAACGTTCATCTAATTGAATACACTGTGATGTCATAAAAATTTCTGACGTTTCACTAGGTGAGCGTGCGTCATGTACGCGTGTGTATGTGTGTGTACATTATTGTAAAGCCTTCAGTTAAATAAAATTACACGAATAAATTCATTTAAGTAAAACTATATTGATTTAATGCCAAATCCCATTTAAACATGTCGGCCAGATTGTTTGATTTTTAAATTGTAAATGAAGGACGAAACCGGCATTGTTAAGAAATTGGATGTTCTATCTTATTCATTTTATAATACATGCCGACAACATATGCAGAATCAAATACTGTCATTTAGTTTTAACTAAATTTGAATTTTCGTATATATTGATCCACTTCGAGGGAAAGATACGAAAAGGTGTAGTGTTGGTTTTATTGGCTGAGAATGCATCATCATTTCAAGTAACTCCGCCTGCAATACAAATCTTGAACTCTTGTCAGTTGATATTTAATTATCATTCTTAGCTTGCAGAAAAAGTTCTAACTCAATAAATTAAATTTGTTGTCAGCTGTTTCCCTGTGGAATCTGTACGAATAGTCTGTGTGCATTCATTAGTTGCCATGTCGAATGAATTGGGCTAATATTCATGTAAAACATCAGAATGCTGATTGTGTGAAAGCATTATAACACGTCTTGTTACTTGTCCGTTGATAGGCAATATTTTATGTCGTGCACTTTGTTTGTTCAGTCTACAATCAACTTAACATGTCGGTTTTTGTACAAACCTGAGCTGGCTGCCTACTATAGCAGTTATACCACATGCTAGAAATTTATGTATAGAATTATTTGCGTTGTTGCTACCATTCGATATTTTTCTTATTCTACCTTTGCTTAACTTCCATGTCCAATCTGTTATCAGTGGCCTTCATTCGGTTGTTATTCCAATATACATAAGCTATAGGTCATTAAATATCGGTCTAGTTAACTGCTTTTTTGCCAAGGCCTGTCTACTTTAAATTTCATTGGCACGGTGTATTAAAGCTTTTTCCTTTTGAATGAATTTACTTTGATTATGTATTTGCTTGAAAGCCTGTGAAATAAATTAATTAAATCAAGGTTGAGATATTAAAGTAAACTAAGCATTGCATAATGTAGAATGGGCAATTCATCCAGAAAACCGCTTTCGGTCTTATTGGGAATTCTTCACGTACTGTCCAGAATTTACAGAGGCAAGTACGGGTCTAAAGGGATGCAATAAGGACACCATATAGAGTAAAGGCTAATAAAGAAACATTAGTTAGTAACTAACTGAAAATTTTTTATAGTTATGGACAGGGTGTTTCAGTGGTTAGAGTAACAGATTCCAAAGCAAACGTGCCCAGAGTCGAGCCTGTCCGCAGCAAAATCTGGACAGTACGTGATGAGTACTCAATAAAGACCAAAGCGGTTTACTGGATGAATTTCATTTCCTGTACTATATATGCGCTGGATTTGCCGGCTGGAGCGATTTCCTAACTAACAATTTTCTGCTGTAGCTGCCTTGAACTCCTGTGACCAACTGCTTCCTAAAGCGTATGCATACCGATATAGAAATTGAATGAACGCTACTAATGACAGGTCAATAATAATAAAATTATCTCTATGAATACAAGCAAACAGCGTATGCCGACAAAGGATTATATATATGTATATATATATATATATATATATATATATATATATATATATATAATTTCGTCCTGAATAGGAGCTCTTGAAGTACTATATATAGAATCCCAGATTTACAAAGAATACGCGTCGAGGTTAGAGCATTATCCTTGAATAAACCTAAAACATCGAGTTCCCAATAAGGGCGAAACCGGTTTACTAAATGAATTTTCTTGCCTACTTTCTACAATTTTTAGTTTATACTGACAAATTCATATATATATATATATATATATATATATATATATATATATATATATATATAATGAAATTGGAGTTTATATCGAATTCGTCCGAGCAATCAATGATTGTTTAATTCTATGAATATTGAGCACAATATCACTCACACAGGTAGCTTGGTGTCTAATATATTTTGACTGATTAGGGGTTTGGAGAGATGCCATATAGGCTCCAATCGACGAAGAGGCTCACCAAAAATATAAGTTTTTTAATAACTAAAAATTATGTTTAGTGTGCGGCAAAGTGGCGCAATAGACTGAGTCACTGAATCCTACGCAAATGTGCCCAGGTTCGAACCCTGTCCGCGACAAAATCCTGGGAAATATTCGAAGAGTACCCAAATAAGGATAAATTCGGTCTACTGGATGAATTATTATAATCAAGGTTGCGATCTTGATATAAGCACCTGACTGCTTATATTTTACTATATATGTCAGTATAGATTAAGAATTGTAGTGTAGAAAAGGAAATACATCTAGTAGACCGGTTTCGTCCATATTGAGTACTTCATCATGTACCGGGTTGGGCATGGACAGGTGAATTTCGAACCTCGGAAATATTGCTTCTGAATCTGGTGTTTAAATTATTGAAAGTTTCACCCTGCCGCTCATTACACTACACAAAATTTTCCGTTATATACAAACTAATGTAACTTTGGTTGGTCTATTTTCCCAAGGGCAGCTCATGGTATCTCACTTAGACCCAAAGTTCCAACTAATCATCCCATATCCAAATTCACATTGAACAGACACCACACTATCTGAAGTGGCATGAAACAATGATTTTATGAGAATTAAAACGAACATTGGCTGGTGCTGGCGATTACAATTATTATAATCATAATAAGTATCTTGATATGTCTGTTTAATTATATAAATGTTCATTTCAATACCACTTCCCCAGGTAGTGTGGTGTCTGTTCAGTAATTACACATTTGGGATGGAAAGTTGGAACTTTGGGTCTAAATGGATGTCATATGAGTTACACCTAAAGGAAAATTAAACTAAACAAGTAACATTAGTTAGTATATAACTGAAAATTGTGTGTAGTGTTGTGTGCGGTAGGGTGGCTCAATAATTGCAGCACCAGATTTCGAAGTTGTCGTGCCGAGGTTCGAAACCCTGTCCGTGACAATTTCTGGCCAGTACATGATGAGTGCCCAATAAGTATGTAACCAGTCTAATGGATGAATTGCCTTTTCTACACTAAATAATTCTTAGTTAATACTGACATATGTAAATAATTAATGGGTCATGTGCTTATTTTAAGATCGCAACCTTGATTATAATAATTTTTATCACCGCCCGCGCAACCAATGTTCGCTTAATTATATACTGGATGAATTGTCCTTTCTTCCTTATGCAATGCTTAGCTTATGCTGACAAATGTTCGAAAAAATGTATTATCAACTGAAAATGAAGTTATAAACTATTTTTTATGGATTGATTGAAGCGAGCATTTGAGTACCGTTTCGGATTCTAATTATACCAGGAGGCGATAACGATCAATACTATTTGTCATCATCATGTCAAATTTAAAGAAGTATGTCAGAAATTCAAAAGCAATGGCATAACTGAAACTACTTTAGAACATCTATAAGAAACGAGAACAAGACTCTGTCCAGATTTTAGATATAAATTTCACGAGGTCATCAATTTTGGCGGCAGGTGACGCAGCATAACAATTGTTTAGTTATTTTATTCTTGTATGTACAAAACACTAATACAAGTATTGTTTCTAGCACGACTAATGTTTAGAATCATTTTATTCTTATACGTACAGTATACTATTTGCGGTTTATCGATGATCCTAACGTTAGCTTATGAATACTCATCATTTTTGTTAATTAGATCATTATCCTAGAATAAAAGTTTGTTTTTTAATTTATTGTTAACATTTATAACCTTTGGTTATCATCGTAAAATGTGATCAGTATTCACAAGAATATATGATTATAAAAGTGTTATATTTTAAATAAATGATTGATAATGTTATCATGTGAATTGGCGTTGCTACTGTGTTCATCCAGTAATTAAATCAAGCTGACAAGTTGGCGGCGCTATATATATATATGATGATAATGATGATGGTGTTTATATCAAGCGCTACTCTGTTAATTTAGATTTATTCTTTGAACGAAAAACTATCCTTAAAAGTTTTCGGTAAATTATATATATATATATATATATATATATATATATATATAAATATTGTCTAATTAAAGGAATTTGAGTATATGCACACACGTATAAACTCAATTGTGCATCAGGTTGCAAAGGTGATTCATCCTTACTGGAAAAACTTCAAGAACTATCCATAATTTGCTGCGGACCTTATATGAACCAGGGCCTATGTGCTTCGAAGTCTGTGAATGTATACAATGCGCCACCTGTTGACAGTATTTGAAACCGGAACTATTCGCAGATTCTGAAGCGAATGTGCTTGGGTTTGAGCCTCGTTCACGACTAATTCTTAACATCACTTGACAAATTTCAAATAAATACCAACCCCATCGATTGGATAACTTCTATATCTAATGCAATGATGAGTTTATATCGACTATATATATATATATATATATATATATATATATATATATATATATATATATAATCGAAATCCTGTCGTTACAACTGTATATAGTAGATGCAATTACGTATGCTATAGTCTAGGCAAAGCAATTTTTGGTAAAATTAATTACTCATCCGTAGACTTTAAATCTTTGGGAAACATATTGTTTCTAGGCGTGGATACTTACGGTATTGGAACAGATTCCCGCTTTATTCATTTGAATAAATTTACGCTTTAAGAAGGATTGTGCGTCAATTGTGTGACTTTGAATCGAAACACTTTGGCTTTGGAATATAGTCATATACTTATCAATATAGAGGTTGGCTGGCTACCATTATTGGATTGCTTTTACTAATCTGTGCATTTTTGTGGTTATAAAAAAACTTTCATTGTTCTACAACTTAAAATTAGTCATCGCATTAATGTATAGTTTAAAAAGCAATTTCAATTTGGCTGCTTATTTGTCTACTTTCTTTTCGATATATATAAGGGTACCTGCAATAATTGTGTGGGAAGAGTTTTTTTAAAGTAGAACTCTGACTAGTAAAAATGTATCATTTTTTCATAGCATTATCTTTCATTTTCCTGCTGGAGAAAGCCTAGCTTGAATTCATGCTAGTTTAATCCACAGATTGGAGTAAGAAAGTCACTTTCCTGTTTGTACTGAGAACTGTGGATTATTAATCGATGCTGGCATTTATTCAAATGCATCACATTACTAACCAAAAAGCGGCACGTGTGCTTTAGGAAAGGAACTCTTTTTTGTGATTTCAGCATTTACGTCGGAATTTGTTTATACCATTAAATTGCCTTTTTACATCTGCTTTTGTCTCGAGTATTTGTTCCGTATATTCTCTTTATAATTTCATCTCATGTGCAAGTATTTTCCTTAAGTAAAAACGATAATGGTGCTGCATGGCAATTCCATTATGCATTGACGTAAACAGATGCTCTCCGAAATCTATTATATATATATATATATATATATATATATATATATATATATATATATATAGACACGAATAAAGGGTTACGTTTACGCCGTACAAATAAGAAAGAGTTTTTACTTGTCTTCGTTGCACATAAAATAAATATATCTTCGTATATTATTGAAAGTTAAAATTCTCTGATCAAGTTCAGAGATAGAAAATTAGTTGAAAAATGTGAGCCTTCCTCCTTATGTGAAGACAATAATTTCACAACATTAGGTAATATATGCTAGGAACACCGATTTTAAATTTTTCTTGAAAACATATCACATTTCAAACAAACCAACTAAAATAGATATAAGATTAATGATAAACTGAGGCCTGAGACTAGCAGATATAAAATATATAGAGATACAGAAATGTGGTATTTTTTAAATATTTATTGCTTTGAAGTAAACACCAATCCCATTGTATTTAACCAGTCGTCGAACAACATAACAAAACTACCGCCAATTATTAAACGATCATTGATTGTGACCGCCAATTATGTTGCGTAATACCGGCTCCTACTGATGAGTCGCCAGTAAGCACGAAACGAATGTGCATGAGATTATACTTTCCGTTCATGCTGCCTTTGGTTTATCCTTCTGGTCACAACTGAACTAATTTGTTACTAGGTTCGCAACACCTAATACATACTTGCATATATATTAGTTCTTCGCAACAAACAGTATTTAACTGTAATATATTGAATTGAATGATGTCATGCTTACCGCGAAATGTGATAACTGATATCGATCAAGGCCAGAGTGTATGGATTTACTGGAGTAACAGGTGTTCAGAAATTGTTGTAATTCTCAATTTTGGTGAACTATAGCATAAATTGATATCCATCAGGTTGGTATCATGTACCGACTCGGTAACCATAGTGTTAGTACCATGTACCTTTTCGGTACAATAATGTTGGTATCGGTTACTAACACAATAGCCATAGTGTTAGTATCCTTTACAGACTCGGTATATATATTATATAGTGTGAGTTAGCGTTGAAGTCGCATTGTCGTTGACTTTAGATGATGTTAGCTTCACTATTGCAGGTTTACACATTCGTCTAGGAGATTGTACCGTCCTATTATTCCACATTCTTCTACCAAATATATAGTGGTTAAAGGGCGTAATACCGGCTCCTACTGATGAGTCGCCAGTAAGCACGAAACGAATGTGCATGAGATTATACTTTCCGTTCATGCTGCCTTTGGTTTATCCTTCTGGTCACAACTGAACTAATTTGTTACTAGGTTCGCAAAACCTAATACATACTCGCCAATTATGTTGTTTGACGACTGGTTAAATAAAAAGGGGTTGATATCTACTTGAAGCTGGCAATTTTGATTTAAATAATTGTTATCACCACCCGTGCAATCAATTATTGTTTAATTCAGTGCCCTTTTGTACCCCAGTAAGCTTACTGAAGCAACGATGGCATAAGTTATAAGTAAATTTAATAAAATAAATAATTAATATTAATGTAAAATTAATACTATATATACTAATAATACCGTTAAGAATGCTTTTCTTACTTCTGCTATTTTATTTATAGTTTAATAATAATAAAGATAATAATAATAGAAATAATAATGCAGATCGAATAAAAGCTCTTATTTTCATTTAATTTCAAAATAACTTTTATTACTATTTTTTAACTTTCGACACAAAACACAAAATTAACAATCAAGCGGGTGGTAGTAAGAATTCTTTGAATCAAGTTTGCGGGATTGAAGTAAACATCAATCCCAGTGTATTAAACCAGTCGTCGAACAATATAGCACAGCCTTTTTCTGTCACGTTCTGATGCGTTTCGACCTTCCATGATCATCATCAGAATACGAAAGACTGATTGACGTTAGTTTTGCTACTTCGTTCAACATATGGTTAAATAGAATGGGATTGATGTTTACTTCAAGCTCGTAAACTTGATTTAAAGAATAAAACACTAAAATTCATTCAAATTTACGTCGATTACTAGGATTTTAAGCATTATCTTGTCTCTATTAGTTCTTCCCAGTTCGTTATGTTATATTTATTCTTTCGTTATCCTATGTGTATTTTTAATATGTTATACTTTTTCGTAATATCTTAGATAATAAATCTTACTTTAACATAGCTTTATTTATAGATTTTCAAATTTATATAAAATTATTTTTTACATCAAATTGCCGAACCTGAAATAAATACCAAATTACTTGTATCTAATCAATCGCGCAACAAAGAAAAACACACGTACCAGTTTTCAATTTAATCTTATTCGAGAGGGTTCATTATAGTCAGTTCTTAGTAATGCTCGGTAAATTATTTCCTTGCATAAAATGACGCTTGCTTGTTCGTGGGTTAATTTTACCTTTTTAGTTAAAACGTCAGAAGTTTTTCAACATTACCAAATCACAACACAAACGGACATCGAGGCAGGATATCAATTCATCTATCACCATGTTCATATTAAGATTCACGCGTAGCCATGTAAGTATAGATTCATCTTCATAAAACTTTATTTGTTGAGCTGTTTCATTTTTGACAAAATAATCGTTGGGTCCAGAACAATTCAAAATTGTCTTTGTGTCTATACAAATGGTAACATGATGTGGTCAGATAAGTAAATTCGGTTGAAATTTTAAAAGTGTCTTCGATATAGATCGAAATAATATTGTATATGCGATGGGCAATATAACATTAGTTACTAACATTTTGAGGAGACGTTTAATGAAACTTGGATGAAAGAATGATTTTTTAAATCTCAGACGTTAAAAATTGTTTGTCGAAATAGTCTAACTTGTATTTTCCTCCATGGTTCATTGATTGATGATGTTATCGAAAGCCGATTAGGACAGAAAGTTATGGAATTGTACATGATGCTTCATTTTACAGATACGCGAAGTGGTTTATTCGTTAGAAAATAGGCTATGGCAAAAATCGATGTTTATTGTTAAGTAGAAATATACTATCAAAATAAATTCGTCTACCAATGTAGATAATGAGGATGAGTCCTATCTTGGAATATGCAGCTACTACCTGCAATCTATTTTAAAAATGTCTGTCTAATATGCTAGAAGATGTACAAAGAAAAACTATGAAATATATTTGCCCTATTTCTTCTGTAATTATTAATCTAGGTAACAAGTATTGGCTATAAATTCTTTATGGCTTAGAAGATTAAATTATTCCATAAAAATATTCCATTTCAATCAGTGGACAGTCGTGTATATGAACCCGGTTAACAAAACACAAGATGAATGATAAGATTTGATTTATTTTCAATTACTCCCCTAATGTTAGAATGCTTGTCGGTAAACTTTTCATATTCACTAAAATTTTCCAAATATGCAATGATGAAATTTCCAGGACTTAATATAATTTAAATTACTGAGTGCAGAAATGGAAAAACACTATACTTGTTTTAATATTGTTTAATTCCAATTTGCCAATAAATTTGCTTGGATTAACAAAATTAATAGATAACAAATTAAGTTGCGAACTACATTATGCCTTTATTTATTTTTCTATTTCTTGATTTTATTCATGGTATTTGTTACTTTTATTGATCTATCATAGAAATGATAAATTCTCTCATATTATCTGACAGTTTTTTCTAAAGATTTGAGTTGATAAATTTAAGATTTCATTTAATCTAGTTTGCTTGAGGTAAACACCAACCTAATTGCATTTAATCAGACGTTAAACAACAGCTAAACGAACGCCAGTCGACAAACTGACGAGTTTTTTACCTTCTATGATCACCATCAGATTACGAAAGTAAACTGACTAGCAAGGATAAAACCATAATGCATAAATATATATATATATATATATATATATATATATATATATTCTTATAATTAGGAAAACGCAAATAACAAAGTGGATAAAGGCCATTTAATTCGTGAATACTAATCATCTCTTATACAATCGTACATATTTATACATTTTGGGTTTTCAATTGATTATGCTAGTGGTAACAAACCTGACTCGTTTTTACTGCTGTTTCTTGTATTGGCTAGTTGGTGATTGTGTATGCGTTTGTGTTGTGTGTATGCGTGTTTGCATGTAAAGGTCATTCTCGCAGTATTGCAAAGTGATGTCTGAGATCTGGTCATTATTGTTTTGATAGCTTGAGAATTAACCATTTGTGCGCATTGTTCACTGTTACATATACAAGTGCTATTTTACCCAGTATAGTTGATCGTTTCACCTTGTTGCGCAAAGGTTACAAACATACCACTGGATAAGACAACGGAGATCTTGTGTGACATCATCAAAAATGAGTTTTTGACTTCCCTATAGACACCAATGACATCAAAAACATCATATTAGCATGTACTAAAAACGTGAAATTTACATTCGAAGGGATATACTACCGCCAGATCAATGGTGTAGCTATGGGAAGTTGCATCGCACCCCTCCTGGCAGATGTATACATGTATCACCTGGAAAAAACGAGCCTAAAAGATATAATTGACCAGTGCGCACTCTACAAAAGGTATGTAGATGATATCTTGTTGTTCATCTCAGAAGCAGCAGACCCTTCCGAAATCCTCAAACAAGCAAATGGAGTCGATCCAGACATCAAATTCACTCTCGAGGTAGAGAAAGCCGACAGTTTTCCCTTCCTTGACATCAAACTCACTCGAGAAGCAAACGGAGATTTGACATTGGCCATACATAGAAAATCCACTTTCACCGGACAATACATTCACTAAAACAGTAGTGTGCCAAAATCCCAGAAAAGAAACTTAGTAAACAACCTAGCAAACAGAATCAGGAAGATCTGCTCTGAACACAAGATTGAGGAAGAACTGAGCTACCTCAGGAAAATTTTGCTAATGAACAACTACCCAGAGCGTTTCATTGATGTCAACATCAGACCACGGCAGATTCGTACTAGAGAGGATACCGTCAAGCAGGTTTTCCTAAACTTACCATTTAGAGGCGACGTACCAGCCTCAATAATTTCACGGCGGCTGGATAGAATAACTAAGGACAACTTTCTCACTGTTAAAGTTAATATTACATTTAGTACACAGAGAATTATGAGGTTGGATGCCAAAGATCAATTGCCAATTCTCTCCAAATCATTCATAGTCTACAAATTCTCATGTAGGTGCGGCAGCACATATATCGGACATACGAAGAAGCAATTGATAAGCAGAATGCAGCAACATTTGCCACATAAATTGATTAACAAAGGCTTGGCACCGTCAGGAAAATCAGCTATTTCCGATCATATATTGGCAACGGGGCACCCTGTCAATTCGACCAATTTCACAATTCTACATAAAGCAAAATCAGAAAAATTATTATTTATCTATGAAGCCCTTTACATAAAACAACAAGCACCTGACCTTAATATTCAAAAGTTTCATCAACATGATATTCTTATCGACTGGCCAAGAATAACAAAATTCAACAACAATCTACTAGTATCCAGTCAAGAACAAACAGGCCCTCGACTAGAATCAACAAACATACAATCGGATTGGCAACAAATTGAAGTGGAAATAACAGAGGCGCATACGATGACAGAAGTCTCCAAACAATGTGAGCGTTTAACACTGCAATCCACACTGGCGCTGTTACCTGTAGAAATGACAACTTTGCGCAACAAGGTGAAACGATCAACTATACTGGGGAAAATATCACTTGTATATGTAACATTGAACAATGCGCACAAATGGTTAATTCTCAAGCTATCAAAACAATAATGACCAGATCTCAGACATCACTTTGCAATACTGCGAGAATGACCTTTACATGCAAACACGCATACACACAAACACAAACGAATACACACTCACCAACTAGCCAAAACGAGAAACAGAAGTAAAAACGAATCAGATTTGTTACCACTAGCATAATCAATTGAAAACCCAAAATGTTTAAATATGTATAATTGTATAAGAGATGATTAGTATTCACGAAATAAATGGCCTTTATCCACTTTGTTATTTGTGTGTTCTGTATTCCTAATTATAAGAATACTGTGTTAAATTAAAAAGTTAAGTGTGGACGTTATATATATATATATATAGAGATATATATATATATATCTATACAGGGAAAGCAAAATAAGATATGCGTGGCTAGGGACTCCCTAGTAGTGTCGCAAACATTTTACTTGACTGGGAATTAAACAATAATTCTTTAAATCAAGTTTGCGAGCTTGAAATAAACACCAATCCCCATTGTATTTAAAGTCGTCGAACAACATAACAATTACTGGCCTTTTATTATAATCAAGGTTGCGGTCTTGATATAAACACCTGACCCATTAATTACTTACATATGTCAGTATAAACGAAGAATTGTATAGTGTAGAAAAGGCAATTCATCCAGTAGACCGGTTTCGTCCTTATTGGGAACTCATCAAGTACTGGCCAGAATTTGCCGCGGACAGGATACGAACCTGGGCACGTCTGCTTCGGAATCTGGTGCTCTAACCACTGAGCTATCCTGCCGCACACTACACTGCACACAATTTTCAGTTATATACTAACTAATGTAACTTGGTTAGTCAATTTCTCCTTTAGGTGTTTATATCAAGACCGCAACCTTGATTATAATAATTGTTATCACCACCCGCGCAACCAATGTTCGTTTAATTATATAAATGTTCATTTCAGTACCACTTCCCCATGTAATGTGGTGTCTGTTCAGTAATGACAGATTGGGCATGGTTAGTTGGAACTTTGGGTCTAAATGGATGCCATATGAGCTCCACCTAAAGGAAAAATTGACTAACCAAGTTACATTAGTTAGTATATAACTGAAAATTGTGTGTAGTGTAGTGTGCGGCAGGATAGCTCAGTGGTTAGAGCACCAGATTCCGAAGCAGACGTGCCCAGGTTCGTATCCTGTCCGCGGCAAATTCTGGCCAGTACTTGATGAGTTCCCAATAAGGACGAAACCGGTCTACTGGATGAATTGCCTTTTCTACACTATACAATTCTTAGTTTATACTGACATATGTAAGTAATTAATGGGTCAGGTGTTTATATCAAGACCGCAACCTTGATTATAATAATTGTTATCACCACCCGCGCAACCAATGTTCGTTTAATTAATGGCCTTGTTTTAGGCATGATGTTCGACGACTGGCTTAATACAATGGGATTGGTGTTCACTTCAAGCTCGCAAACTTGACTGGGTATGTTAGCTGCACAGTTTTTATACAATAACAAGCATTATCTGTTTGTAGCTATCGCCACATATATATGTGTAAAACATTTAAACAATCATAAGTGCGCGGTTGGTGATTGGAATTCTTTAAATCAAGTTTGCGAGTTTGAAGTAAACACCAACCGTGTTGCATTATTTGACGAATATTTATATGCAAACTTCATTTAAGGAATTGTTATCGCCAACCGCGAAATCAGGGATTGTTTCAAAAGTGAGAATTTTTGGGGTCAACTTATGATACTAAAATACAGTTTTGAAGGAATAACTCAATACTGATGTCTGACTAACTATGTACTGGGAAAGACTAGTGATGATATACAATAAGACACTTGCTTCACTTTTTTTAATTTTTCAAAATAATTGACATATATATATTTCTTGAATTCTTAGAATTATTCGAAAAAAATTATTGTACAACATAATTTTGTTTTGGTGCTATTGCTTTACTTCGAGTTTTATTACTGTAAATATCCAATTTTTTAAGAGTTTTTATAATGTAGTTTCAAGTACATACGCAAAATATCGTATCTAAAACTTCAAAATAAACAGGAACATTCTATGTATCTCTTAAAAACTATCTTTGTAGAAGCGTGCTTCTTAAAAATGTGTATGCCATGCGTAAATTATTCGAAATAAAGTTATTCAAGCAGAATTAAATAAGAAGGACTTTTAGAAGAAATACCATTAACACTTAATTTTTCGATTAATGAGATGATAAGTTAACAAACAAATTATAGAGTAAAATAATTGCAGCTAGAAATTCAACGCAAAGGAAAATTTAAATGAACGTTATAAACGATCATTCATAAACAAAATGGTTATCAAAAGACAGTAAAAGTTTCCAAGTAGAATTTCTAGCTGAATGATACTCCCATAAAACAATCATTCCATAAGGTAAATTAAGGCGTTAAATATTGAAAAAGTGACTGGAAAATTTATTCATGGGAATTTTCAAAGACATATTTAGCAATTTTTCCTTCATCATCTATTTAAATCGCTTATGGATATTGTAGTCAATAAGGATACTCAGAAAGCTGTGTTTTAATTTTTTTGAAAGCTATAGTTAGTTAATTCTCTATTAGAAATGAACAGCGATAAATATTTGGTTTATTGAATTACAACGTTGCTTTTTATCATTTAAATAATCGCAAATAAAAGTCAGAACTTTTCCAAATGAATAAAATATTCCTTTATTTATAGTAAATGTTTAGAGTACATAAGAGAATACGTTGAAATACTTATTTATAGTTGACAACCACGAAAAACTAGCCTAAACACAGACGTACACACAAAAACAGATAAGAACATAATTTACTAATTTACGCTAAGTTAAAGTAGACATTTCTCTGTTAGGTCAACTGCGGAGTAGAATTTCACAAATAATATGCTCTGCGTTTTACAATGTAAAATCTTGTTCCATCGTCATTTTCAGACAATCCGCTGATGGAAGACTTAAAAAAGAAGGGACAAATGAGAACCCATAAATCGAGTCCAATAATCAGAGCACCTGAAAATTATCAACATTCAAGATTTTACCGACCTAAGAGTGCTATTAATTGTCCCGCACAAGAAAAATGCGGTCAAATCCACAACAAGAAGAACAGCAATGCGCAAAGAGATACATTTATATACCCGGTTTGGTGTATTTCAAAAAAATGTTATCTCACTTCAGTTGGATTTGTAATTTAATGTATACAAATAAATGTTATTGGACCATTTGATGGCAGACTGTTGATCCCTTTTACTTACATTCAACAGGTGCTTTGTTGAAAATAAACCATTATTTTTGTCTAAACTATCCAAGCAATCAGTGCTTCTTAATTCTTTTAAATGTTGCAGCCTCTTTCAATTTCTATACCCCATATATAGACGTTTTGCCAGTTAAACCTAAAGAGACAATTTGTTGTTTAATATACTTCATATTTACATCAATAAATAAAATTGGATATCTATAAGCAAACGAGATTGCTTTAAGCATTTATATATCTTAGCATTGAGATAACTAAAACCAGATTTGTTCGATACAATTGGATATCTTGCATTATTTGATCAAATTTTAATCTCTTGAATATATATATATATATATATATATATATATATATATATATATATATATATATGTGTGTGTGTGTGTGTGTGTGTGTACCATGCTCTTTGTTGTTGAACTGGTTGAATTCAATGAGATTTGTGTTTATTTTAAGCTCGCAAACTTGATTTCAAGAATTCTTTTATCAATGATTGTTTAAATATCTGTTATTATTAGGTAAGGCTCACGTGTGAAAATTTTCCAAGCAGGATCGGTAGGATATGAGAAAATCTGAATAAAACAGAACAAGTCAGAATATCTAGTATATATATATATATATATATATATATATATATATATATATATATATATATATATATATATCGATAGTCGGTTTGCCGTCGTATTCTGATGATGATAGTGGAAGGTCTAAACGCGTCAGTGCGTTGCGGCTGGCGGTAGTTTTTTTATTTTGTTCGACGACTGGTTAAATACAATGGGATTGGTGCTTACTTCAAGCTCGCAAACTTGATTTAAAGAATTGTTACCACCACCCGCACAATCAATTATTGTTTATATTGTATTGCCTATATATATGTGTGTGGCGAAAGCTACAAACAGCTAATGTTCGTGACTGCATAGAAACTGTGCAGCCGACATTTCCAGTCAAGTTAAATGTATGCGAGACTGCTAGAGGTGAGAGCCGCATCATCTAAATTTGATATTCCTATTTATTCAATGCGATTTGATCCTCGATAGTCGGTTTGCCGTCGTACTCTGATGATGATCATGGAAGGTCGAAACGCGTCAGTGCGTTGCGGCTGGCGGTAGTTTTGTTATGTTGTTCGTAGACTGGTTAAATACAATGGGGTTGGTGTTTACTTCAAGCCTCGCAAACTTGATTTAAAGCATTGTTACCAGCACCCGCAGCAATCAATTATTGTTTAATTGTATTGCCTATATATGTATGTGTGGCGAAAGCTGCAAACAGTTAATGTTCGTGACTGCACAGAAATTGTGCAGCCGACATTTCCAGTCAAGTTCAATGTATGCGATGCTGCTAGAGGTGAGAGCCGCTTATCTAAATTTGATTTCCATATATATTCAATGCGGTTTGATCCTCGATAGTCGGTTTGCCGTCGTACTCTGATGATGATCATGGAAGGTCGGAACGCGTCAGTGTGTTGCGGCTGGCGGTAGTTTTGTTATGTTGTTCGACGACTGGTTAAATACAATGGGATTGGTGTTTACTTCAAGCTCGCAAACTTGATTTAAAGAATTGTTACCACCACCCGCGCAATCCATTATTGTTTAAATTGTATTGCCTATATATGTATATGTGGCGAAAGCTGCAAACAGTTAATGTTCGTGACTGCATAGAAATTGTGCAGCCGACATTTCCAGTCAAGTTCAATGTTTGCGAGACTGCTAGAGGTGAGAGCCGCATATCTAAATTTGATTTCCATATATATTCAATGCGGTTTGATCCTCGATAGTCAGTTTGCCGTCGTACTCTGATGATGATCATGGAAGGTCGAAACGCGTCAGTGCGTTACGGCTGGCGGTAGTTTTGTTATGTTGTTCGAAGACTGGTTAAATACAATGGGATTGGTCTTTACTTGAAGCTCGCAGACTTGGTTTAAATAAGTATTTAAAATAGTCAATTGTTCAGCCATTGTATTGTGAACATCGATAGAGGGTGGATAAATTAATTAAATATATATATATATATATATATATATATATATATGGAGTCTGTAGTGTGTGTGTGCGTGTGTTTATAGGGTTAGAAAAACAGAAGTGCGGTTCTTATTCGTAGTAGTCTCATAAGCATGATACTTTATTGTTAGAAATGTTGACTAAACCATTACTATCTATCCATGAATCAAGGTAGTGTTCGTTTCGTTCATGCTGAATTTTACTTTTCCTGTGATAGAGAGATATATTATATATATATATATATATATATATATATATATATATATATATATATATATATATATATATATATATAATTGAATGATTTCATGATCACCGGGAAAAGTGATAACTAGTATCGATGAAAGCCAGAGGATCTGGATTCACTGAAGAAACTGGTGAACAGAAGTAGTTTTAATTCTCAATTTTCGTGATATTTATTATAACTGAAAATCCTTTTTCTTGGTACCACGTACAGACTTGGCAACCACATTGTTAGTACCATGCACAATTTTTGAAAGAAAAGTTTTGGTTCCGATTACATTCTCGGTATATATTATATATAGTGAGTTGGCATTGTCGAAATTTTTTATGAAGTTAGCTCCACTATTTTTGGTGCACACATTCATATAGGAGATTGCACAATCAAATTTTTCCAAGATTCCTTACCCAAATATAAAGTTGGTATAGGGTGTAATACCAGCTCCGACAAATGAGTCGCTAGTAAGTACAAAACGAACATGCACGTGAGATTATACCTTCCATTCATACTGGCTTTGTTCTATCCTTCTGGTGTTATTTGAATAAATTTGTTATTAGGATCGTATCACCTAATATCCAATAGTCTTCCTTTTTTTGCAATTTCGTAGCAAAATACGTGTGGCTTTAAACCCAAGGCTTCAAACTTAGTTGAAATTTTAAACCGATTTAAGTACCTGCTAAATAATAAATGTATTCTTGCATAAATGATTTATTACTCAATTCAAATAACTAATTCATAAGAATGGCTTGACTAAAATTTGTGCATGATCTTTATTTAAATATTTATTATTGTCAATTGTGAAATCGATAATAAAATATATTTTTGTAATTGATATAATTGAGGCGAACCCTGCTCTTGACTGCATATATTTGAAAAACAGAAACTTAAAAATAAATACAACGCATGCAAGATTATTAGGGGTGTGAACCACATCTTTGATTTTCCGTACTTTACATGGATACTGCAGGTAAATCTTCGCCAGTTTGATTTCTGACCCTCAGGAAAATTAGGAAAGCTGAGTGCACATCCCCACGTGTGAGTGGCGGTGATTCTTCTTTTTTTGTGACTTGTTATACATCACGGCAACAATTAAACTTCTTTGGGAACGGGAGTAAATTCCACATTTAATTCAACTAGAATAATCACCGAATTTACAGTATCGAAACCATATTAATGCCTATATTCCGAGTTGTGTAGAACTAATAAATATGCAAATATTTATAATCAAATTATAACTAGCAAAAATAAGTTCAAATTGAATCAGAAGGAGATTCAAAAGACAGTATGGACAAAAGATTTGATGTTAATTACACATTCGTTTCGTGCTTGCTGGCGACTCATCCGAAGAAGCCAACATTACGCCAAAACCGACTATATATTTGGCTAAGAAATGTGGGACAGTTGAATGCTGCAATCTCCTTTATGTATGGGCTTTGTAGGAGTTGTTCGGAAAATAAGTAGTAATTTAAGGAGAGATTAGTAAACGCGTGGTCCCACAAATAGGTCTTGCCCAAAACGGCTATTTTACCGCATATCATAGGCTGCAATAACTGTACATGTATATATATTTCATTGATATATATATATATATATATATATATAAAGATATATATATATATATATATATATATATATATATATATATATATATTATGTCCATGCTCTTTTAATATTAATAATAAAAATATTTCTAATTAGGGTGTTCTTTTCTTCCCACTATAAATATACTGTATATATATATATATGTAGATATATATATATATATATATATATATATATATATATATATAGAGAGAGAGAGAAAGAGAGAGAGAGAAAGAGAGATAGATAGATAAAATCCGTTTCATCTTAAATTTGCGAAGTTTTCTTTCCATTGAGAAAATAAAATGTCACCTATTTTAATTTTCCACTCACTTATCTATCTAACAGTCAGATTGCTCTTATCTCAATGGATTGTATGTCAACATCCGCTTAGGAACAAACAATTAGTGGCCAAAAGTTCTGAAATTTATTGAGTTAAAAAGTTCTGCCTGAAACTTTTTCAATAAATGTCTGCCTATTTTCTTGAATTGGCCAAATCCCTGCACAAATTGGTAATAGACTGTTTTTACCTGAATTTGTATTTCACTAAATGTGAAAATAAATTCATTTGTAATCGGTTGGTTTTAAACGAAAAAGTCTTCGTCTGATAAGTGAGACAGACTTTAAAAACCGACATGCCAACAAAAACTCTTAAATTAAAGCAGTTAGTAATTAAGCTCGAAATGTCAGGCATACAACAAAAGTAGGTTTTAATAAAAAAAATTAATGCCAAACACATTATCACAGGTAAGAAACAAAGATGCTAACTCGTTCAGTGCAGTTAATAGAAATACTCTAGTAAATAATTTTCAATAATGTATGTGTGTGAATCTCTTACACGCATGCAAATCCCCAAACACAAACACACACACACACACACACACACACACATTATATATATATATATATATAAGATTACATATATATATATATATATATATATATACAAAACTAGACATAAAGTAGAAAATAGAATTCATCATCTAAACCGGTTTTGCTATAATTGGGAATTCGACAAACTGCTCGAATTGTCGAGGCTGGAGCTTAAATTAGAACGCATTTGCGATACTGATTGTCACCAAAACCAATATGGAAACCGAGACACGTACTATCCTAACCATTTAGTTACATGCCACATTTCAGATACTTCTTTCAGTGGAGAACAAATATACGTGCAATCTTGTATTAGGTCTTGCGTACATAATACACGATTGCATGCATATTAGTTCTACTCACTAAATTGTCTAACTTTTATATATTTAATTTATTGATGCAATGATTAAGGCTAAAAGTGATAACTGATATTGATCAAGGCCAGAATGCATAGATTTGCTGGGGTAGCAGGTTTTCAGTAGTAGATTGAATTCTTAACTTTGGTAACATTTAACATATATCGAAAGCTTGAAGTAAACACCAATCCCATTGAATTTAACCAGTTGTCGAACAACATAAAACTACCGCCAGCCGCAACGCCCTGTCGCGTTTCGACCTTCCATGATTATCCTCAGAGTTCAACGACAAACTGACTAGCGAGGATCAAACCGCATTGCATATATATGGAAAGCAAATTTATATATGCGGCTCTCATCTCTAGCAGTTTTGCATATATTGTACGAGAACGGAAACAGACGTGCTGCACAATTTCTATGCAGTCACAAACATTAGCTTTCGCCACACATGTATATATGGACAATACAATTAAACAATAATTTTTGCGCGGGTGGTGATAATAATTCTAAAGTCAAGTTTGCGTGCTCTGAAGTAATATATATATATATATATATATATCTATAGGTATATTTAGATATATATATTCTTATAATTAGAAAACAAACATAAATAACAAAGTGGATAAAGGCCAGTTATTTCGTGAATACTAATCATCTCTTATACAATCATACAAGAATGACCTTTACATGCAAACACGCATACACACTCACCAACTAGTCAAAACAAGAAACAGCAGTAATAACGAGTCAGATTTGTTACCAATAGCATAATCAATTGAAAACCCAAAATGTATAAATATGTATGATTGTATAAGAGATGTTTAGTATTCACGAAATAAATGGCCTTTATCCACTTTGTTATTTATGTTTTGTTTTCCTATTAAAAATAATATAAGATATTATATATATATGTATATATATCTATTCGCCGCCAAAAACAATATATAACTGCTATATATTCTATTGAATGATATTATGATTACCGTAACATGTGATAAATGATATCGATCAAGTCAATAGTCAGTGAAAATGCTGGAGTAACAAGTGTTCTGAAATAATTGTTATTCCCAATTTTTTTGAACTTGAGCATACATTGAAATCCATTGTGTTGATAATATGTACCTTTTCGGCAACCGAAATGTTGTTATCGGGTACTGAAACAATAGCTTTTTGTTGGTACCATGTTTAGGCTTGGTATGCATATTATACATAGTGAGTTGGCTTTGAAGTCGCATTTTCGATGACTTTATATGAAGTTAGCTTCACTACTGCAGGATTATACATTCATATAGGAGATTGTACCGTCCTATTTTCCCACATTCCTCACCAAAATATGTAGTGGGTAAAGTGCGTAATACCGGCTCCTACTGATGAGTCGCCAGTAAGTCCTACAATAGTTACAAATATTACATATACATAATTATATACACATATACATATGCATATACTATGCCTTGAGTCCAATTTCGTTATGTCAAAAATCAGAAATAATTCGTGTAAATTATTATTCTGTAAACCTTGATTGAATTTTCATGTCAATGCATACGATGCGCGAAAATTGATACAATTTGGGCATCCTGAAGCTTGAACACCTACGCGGGATAACTTAAATATTTATATATCTGGTCCATCCAAAACTAAAATGCACGATCCTACGAGTATTGCAGAATGGGGTGCACTGTACTTATCTACGCGTTATTCGTCTTGAACTTGTGGTAACACAGATTCTTCTCAAGCCGAACAATAGAGGGACGGTATTTTTATAAGATCACAAGATTAAATTTGTTTAACTGAATGAATTCCTGTAAATATCCTACCTTTTACGGCATTAAAATCCATGACACAACCGTCATCATCATTGTCTTAATGCTGTATCTGCATTTGCTTCCACCGATCGTAGCACAGACGACAGAAAGTATATCTAGAATATATGCTCAAGATGAGAGCTCCAATGACGCAGAATTTCATCTAGGCAGCAAATTCGCAAAAATAACCGTGAACGAAATTTAAATACCTGTGCGGAGCATAGGTTATAGTTTAGTAGAACAAAATTCAAACGTAGCTTAAAGATGTGTGCCACACCAGGCATTGATATCTTCAAGGAAGGCAATCATAGATCGGGGGATAACCATCGTGGTACAAAAGTGAATCCAGTCTTATCTAAGTTATTTATTTATTTATTTTTACAAGTTGTTTTGGTTATCTTAAAACGTCTCAGAGCTTCGCGCTAAAAAGATACGAAAATGCCTGATTTCTGACAAAACGGAGTTTTATAGATACTATAAATACCTTAAGGCAAGTACTTGAACAAGTTCTTTTAAGTCGTCTTACTAGAATTCAATGGTGCATATTTCTCAGTAAATTACAAAGGCCTTTTTGATATTCTGTCAAAATGTGGCAGATCTAATTAATCTGTAAATATTATACTCGCGCTCTGCGCAAACGCGCGTTGTTGCGTTAAAATTTACAATAATTTAGCGTGAATATTTACTTCAAGCAATGATGTCCATCAAGGATTTCCACTGTAACCATTTTTGTTTAGTTTTCTTATAGGTGCCTTTTTTTAACTATTCTCTTCTACTCATTCAGGATACAGGTTTTGACGTTATCCCTATAGGTATATTGGTCAGTTTTAGACTATATGTTATTATTCAATAACCAAGATGATACAGAATCCATCTTTGGTAAATAAATAGCCATCGTTCCATTATTTTGCATGAAAACCACGAAATGTAAAACACTTCTACAGGATCGCATATGGCTCTGTTCAAATCTACGACTTCCAAATAAATATATGGACATAGTTGACAGTTTACATATGATGGCAACTATATAAATAATTGAACGCGTGCGGTAATAACAGTTTCAGTATATTCACACATATGACATTATAAACTAAGCATTGCATAGTGTAGAAAAGGCAATTCATCCAGTAGTCCAGTTTCGTCCTTAGTAGGATCTCTTCACGTACTTTCAAGAATTTGTCGAGGACAGGGTTCGAACCTGGAAACGTCTACTTCAAAGTCTGTTGCGCTAATCATTTAGCCACCCTGCCGCATGCTGACTTTAGTTAATCGTTCTGGTCCTATTTTTACTAATTTTAACTAGGTACTCATTAATATATGTTAACAAAGTTTTGACGTAAATTACCATTTATTCTTAGCGTACAATTGTAATGACAAATAGTCTTTCGACAACGTAACTTCTTTCGCTGTTACCTTCAAATATCATATTAGCAAGCTATAATACAATGGGGTCGGTGTTTACTTCAAGCTCGCAAACTTGATTTAAAGCATTGTTACCACCACCCGCGCAATCAATTATTGTTAAATTGTAAGCTATATTAAGTTTGGCTGACATTTTGACTTTGTGTTTCTGAAGTCATCCTCAGAGGTTGTTCACACTAATGGTAACACAAGGAATTCAGTATTCACAAAACTTTAATATAGAAAAAATTCAATATTAACAAAAGTGGTAGAACGAGATTGTAATTTCATGTCCCGCTTTCATAGATTTTAACATGATACCATTATCAAGCGTATTATTACACATTATCTTTAGTATAATATTTACTAGTATTATTTTACTGTTTGTGTGAATCATAAATATCTTCTTGTCCTCATACTATCTATTAATTTTACCTACATTTAACCCGATCAAAATGGTAAGAAGCACAATAATTAGCGTAGGTAAAGAGATTTAATAGATTTAGTACGTACGTACGCAAAAATAACGCTAGGGCTTCAGTTAGAAACATGTAAAGAGGAATCCTAAACGTATATGTAAATGTATACAAGTTCTGTTGCAGTCTACAAACAACCATATACGACTTGTGGTTATATGGCAGTAAACAATTAGTCACTTTTGGATTTCATATGGCTGCGCATGGCGATTATGATGATGAATTTAATAGATTTAGTACGTACGTACGCAAAAATAACGCTAGGGCTTCAGTTAGAAACATGTAAAGAGGAATCCTAAACGTATATGTAAATGTATACAAGTTCTGTTGCAGTCTACAAACAACCATATACGACTTGTGGTTATATGGCAGTAAACAATTAGTCACTTTTGGATTTCATATGGCTGCGCATGGCGATTATGATGATGATGTAACGTATATGTATATGTATATGTATATGTATATGTATATGTATATGTATATGTATATGTATATGTATATGTATATGTATATGTATATGTATATGTATATGTATATGAATATGTATATGTATATGTATATGTATATGTATATGTATATGTATATGTATATGTATATGTATATGTATATGTATATGTATATGTATATGTATATGTATATGTATATGTATATGTATATGTATATGTATATGTATATGTATATGTATATGTATATGTATATGTATATGTATATGTATATGTATATGTATATGTATATGTATATGTATATGTATATGTATATGTATATGTATATGTATATGTATATGTATATGTATATGTATATGTATATGTATATGTATATGTATATGTATATGTATATGTATATGTATATGTATATGTATATGTATATGTATATGTATATGTATATGTATATGTATATGTATATGTATATGTATATGTATATGTATATGTATATGTATATGTATATGTATATGTATATGTATACGTATATGTATATGTATATGTATATATATATGTATATGTATATGTATATGTATCACGTGCATTACGCATTACCGTGACACGTGTCAATGCACGCACGCCTAATGCACAATGCACACGCACGCATCACGTATCACGCATTACCGCATACTCGCAACACGCATTACCGCACACGCACACGCACAATGCACACCGCACACGCACACCGCATACGTAATAATGCATTACCGCATTACCGCATACGCATACGCATTACCGCATTACCGCATTAATGCATTACCGCACATCAAATACCGTGCACACGCACACGCACACGCACACGCACACGCACACGCACACGCACACAGCATTACGCATTACCGCATTACGCATCACGCACAATGCATTACGCATTACCGCACATTGCATTACGCATACGCAATACGCATTACGCATTACCGCACACGTAATACGCATTACGTAATACGCATTACTGCAATACGCACACGCAATACGCATTACCGCATTACCACACGCATACGCATTACGCATACGCATACGCATTACGCATACGCACAATACATAATACGCATTTAATACGTGCATACGCATTACGCATTACGCATTACCGCATTACGCATTACGCATTACCGCATACGCATTACTGCATACGCATTACCGCATACGCATTACCAGGCATACGACATGCATTAATGCATAATGCATTACAAAATACGCATTACTACGCATGCATACGCATTACTGCATTACCGCATTACGCATTACCGCATACGCATACGCATACGCATTACCGCATTACGCATTACGCATTACGCATACGCATACGCATACGCATTACGCATACGCACAGCGCATACGTATTCACGCATTACGCATACGCATACGCATACGCATACGCATTACGCATTACGCATTACGCATTACGCATTACTGCATTACGCATACTGCATACGCATTACCGCATTACGCATACGCATACGCATTACGCGACAATGCATACGCATACGCATACGCATACGCATACGCATACGCATACGCATATGTATATATTATTTCTCAGACTAACAAATTGTATGTTCTGTGCGCTGTGCCGCCCTTTACTGACGAAACACGTTTTGGATCAAATTATTTGTCAATTCTTTCATTTTTGCAAAAAAGTTCTGAATGAACAGGTCTTCCATCTTCATTTAGCTATTAAAACAATTTCAAGAACTATTGTGCGCTATTACTGTCAGTTAAAATCATAAAATAAGTTAGCCATTTGTATTTGCATAATTAGCAACAATTAAATTAAAGATGGGAAAGATATCTTTTATGCAAATATTGATATATTTACTTATTAATTTTATGATTGGTAAATTTTGATGGTTTTTTAGTTAAAACCTAATCAGCTCCAACTTCGCTATTAAAAATCAACGAATAATACTTTTTAAATCCTTATCTTATCTGAGGTCAGAATCTTACTTTCCTCCCTTTCGTTCTCTCTTCTTTAACTCTCTACTCACTCATTACCACCCCTACCCGTCTGACCTCTCTCTCTCTTTTTCTGTCTGTTATAAATTTTCTTTGACCAACTTGCGCACGGTCAAAAGAATGCGTGAGTTTGGGAGATTAGCTTGAAGTCCTAATATATCGTGTATTGGACGACACATGAAGTTAATAAAATATTCAAATCGAATTCTAGGCTAATGGTAGTCTTGTTTGGTGTTCGTATAGGCGTGCTATGCAGTAAATATTTAGCCAGATTCGCATTAATACACATTACCGACTTATATGTTAATAGTGTACAGTAACTTGCCTTAATTCAAATGGCGAAGCACGCATATAAAAGACCAAAGTACCGCCCATATGCCTATCATTAATTTGAACATTCTACCATTGGCTTATTAGTAATGCCGCAACTAGTCATAAATAGCCGGTAAGCACAAAACGAGTGTTCCAATGGCATTCTCTGACAGTTGGACTTCTGTATGTTTTGCGTTTCAATAAGAAATTAAATTTTGCTATATTATGTCTACCACTTGAATTCATATAAATTATTCATTTAAAACGGAAACTAAATAGCTAGATTTCTCATCTAACAGATCTCATGAGGGCCGAAATTAAGATTTATGATAAGGTAAGTGCGACGTAACTGAATTAAATTTGTTAGGTTTCTAAACTAACTTATAATTTTTGAATATTTGCCAGTGCGAGCTTCGTGAGTTTAACTTCCGTGATTTGCGTTCACGGATTGGCATTTTGCACTATCAGTTTGAAAAAGACACGATTAATCCCCATTTCCAAGTACGCATCGATATTGTCTTCTTTTTGGCTGGATGCTTATTCGTCCCATTCTTCCGAAGACTTCAACATCATTCATACTAACCACTGGAAATTAGGTACGATCTAATCTTCGTTGAGATACGTTGCCATTCAACAAAGATTAGATGTGTGTCAGATAAGTAGGTGTAAAACATGCTGTTACTTATTCCGAACGTACAATTTCCTAGTATAAAAATATCCATTGTGGTCGAATGTTGATATGTGGAGTTTGGAAGGCATCAGTAAGTTTTATTGAAATTGGTTCTTATCATACAGTAACACTGATAGGAATAAAGATGCGACTGAGTCCATCCGATAGAAAAACATTGATTTGGCCAACCGTAAAAACAAAAAGAGCCCATACGGCGGGGAGGCATTTGTTTAAGGTTTAGAAGTGAGCCGTATATCATCTAACTTGATTAATATATATATATATATATATATATATATATATATATATATATATATATATATATATATATATTCACGTGGTTTGATCTCCGATAGTCAGCTTCTGCCGTCGTAAATTCTGATGATGATCATGGAAGATTGAACAAGCGCCAGTGCGTGCGACTGGCGGTAGTTTTTCTGTTGTTCGACGACTGGTTAAATAAATCGGATTGGTGTTTACTTCCAGCTCGCAAACTTGATTTAAAGAATTGTTACCACTACCCGCGCAATCAATTATTGTTAAATTGTATTGCCTATATATGTTTATATGGCGAAAACTGCAAACGGTTAATGTTCGTGAGTGCATAGAAATTGTGCAGCCGACATTTCCAGTCAAGTTCAATATATGCGAGACTACTGGATTTGAAGTATTATTTTATTGAAAGGAGAAATACTGTGTATAGTTGGTAAATAAATTCGTCAGACCTGGAGACTGTCGGTAGTTTGTGTTGTGTGACTGGTCAAATGGGAACGGATTTCTTTGTACCTCAATTTCGCAAATTGTGTTTTAAAAGTTATCATCACCCGCGCAATCATTGACTGTTTAATTGTGTGTCTTATATATGGCGAAAACTGCGACAATATTATATCCGGGACTTCATACAAATTGAGCAGTCGATATCTCCAGTCAAGTAAAATTTGTGCAAGACCACTAGAAGTAAAAGCCGAATAGTTAATTTCACTCGCCTTCTATTTGCATTATGGTTTTATCCACGCTAATCAGTTTGCTGTCATGCTCTGATGACAATATTAGCGATAGACTTCTGTCAGATAATTTTAAAAAGATTGCGCTTTGCGGGCGTCACCTTGAGAATTTCCACGAGTTGCGTTCGCGGGTTGTCGCTTTGGACTATCAATTGCGCAAAGATTCCATTGATCCCCATTTCCAAGTACGCATCGAGTTCGCCTTTGCGGTGGCTTGGAGATGATACGTCCCTTTCTTCTGAAGGCTTCAACATCGTTAATACTAACCAATGGAAATGAGGTACGATGGTGCAGCCTTCAGATGAAATGGCCGAATCAGCAGCCAGCCATCACGACGAAAAACTCGATGCGTACTTGGAAATGTTGATCAATCGGATCTCCGCGGAACTGACAGTGCGACGCGAAAACCCGCGTACGCAACTCGTGGTAACTCTCAAGTTGACGAAGTTTATTGGATTCGGCATCTTGTGTGATAGAGTAAAAAGATGAACTTGGAATTTATTTAAAGTAGAAAGCTTTATTTACCCACAACGTGAAATAATTTAAAGCATATTTAACTGAGAGACCAATTTTTTGAAAACGAAATTAACAGTAGTTTTGTTGAATGTGTCGGAGCAAAAAATTCCTGCAAAAAAGAAATTAATGCTTGCTACACCAGTAAAAATTCTCACGCTTACTTAGACATCAATGCTGGAAAATTGCGACTATTAAAAGTGTGCATGTGCATGTATAGTCACTTGTCACACACAAAAAGTTTGCACAATTACATATATATATATATATATATATATATAAATATATATATATATTTCTCTCAAACCTAGCAACAAAGAAGGCAACTGGTACAGATTTGAAGGTATCTTTTATCAGCACGAGTATTTCTGAGAAAGACGGTGAAATACGCACAAAACAGAAAGCAAATTTTCTACTGTTACCAGAATGCATCACATTAATATCACTCTTGCCTAAACGGTTTTCGCCATAAAAACTGATAATGGAACTGCGTAGCTTCAATAATGCGGACGAGCGAGAACACGCATAAACTCGCTTACACAGAAAAATGAGTGCATACTTTCACATACTTCTGTTACACATTGGAATAAATGCACTAAACCGTTACACTCGTGTTCGTTAAACTGAATCCTTACCTAAATTACTCTCAAGATATATGGTTAATTTAATTCACTGACTTTTTTGCATTTAACTTATTTGAAACCATTTCGACGAGCTGGTTGAATCCACTTACTTAGTGCGACTATGACTTTGGTATTTACCGAGGTTATTTACTCAGTATCACGATGGTTTACTGCCATGCCAATTATTAATTAGCCGACATTTCGTCGGAAATTTCCTTGGCATTGAACGCGATTTTGGTTATTGCAAGTTAAAACACAACAGTAAATACAAAAATGACCTGTACAGAATTGATCCCATCAGATTATAGTATATATATATATATATATATATATATATATATATATATATATATATATATATATATATATATATATATATATATATATATCGTTACAAGTTTCATCATTTTTTTTAAAAATATGAGAACACAACCTTGATTCCATGTTATAACATTCATTAATAAATCTTATTTCTACCAGTATCTATGACCTAGAGATGGTACCTTCTTCATCTCTCATTACTCCTACACCTAGAAAGGCATATGTATGGGTAGTCCTCTTGGACCAGTATTGACAGACATATAAATGCATCATTTAGAAACAACTGGATTAAAACCATATATCAATGGAGCTCATTCTTACGTGCGCTACGTTGACGATACTTTCATGGTCGTTGCAAATGATTAAGATACAAATGCACTGCTACATCACATAAACAAGTTAGACCTAGCAATCAAGTTTACAATAGAAGAAGAACAAGACGGATATTTATCCTTTCTAGATGTAGGAATAGTGAGAGATGAAGAAGGTACCGTCTCAAGGTCAGTTCACAAGAAATCAAGCTGGACTGGACAGTATATACATTATTTCCGCGGTGTGCCAAGGTCGTACAAAAGCAAACTGATAATAAATTTGAGCACACGAATAGGCAGGATTTGTTCACCGAAAAACATTGAATAAGAGCTAAATTTGCTTCACAACGCGTTGAGAAATAATGGCTATCCGGAATGGTTCATCGAATACAATTTGAGGCAGCGCAACAAAATCGATACCAATTTGGAGGAAAACAAAATACCCCAGAGATTAACGCTTAGTGTTCACTTTGGAGATGATCTTCCAGCTGAGATCTTCAAAAGAAACGTAGTTTGAGCGACTAAAGCACAGTTTCCATCAATACACTTGAGAGTGGTATTCAACACAAAAAAACTGATGCGCACAAATGAAAAAGATATCCTCTCTGTGACGTGCAACATCTTTGTCTGTATACAAATTTCAATGTACCTGAGTGCTCAGTACATTATTATAATCAAGGTTGCGGTCTTGATATAAACACCTGACCCATTAATTACTTACATATGTCAGTATAAACTAAGAATTGTATAGTGGAGAAAAGGCAATTCATCCAGTAGACCGGTTTCGTCCTTATTGGGAACTCATCAAGTACTGGCCAGTACATTGGCGGGATCAAAAAGAGGCTTCAAATTGAATAAATCAGCATCTCTCTAAATATTATTAAAGAGGGGAGCAGCTCCTGCACAAAAATCATCAATTTGCGAACATGTACTACTCACAGGTCAAGGTGTTTGTAGCAACAATTTTTCAGTTCTGTACAAGGCACCTGAAAACTTGCATATATATATTATTTACATGTTTGGTATATATTATATATTGCTAGTTCACTTTGAAATTGCATTGTCGAAGACTTTATACGAAGCTAATTCAACTAATGCCTGAATTCGCATTCGTATAGGAGATTCTGCCGTCCAATTGTCCCACAGATTTTGACCAAATATGTATTGGATATCGGACGTAATACCGGCTCCTACTGATGAGTCGAATATAAACACGAAACGAATGTGTACATAAAGTTATATCTTTCATTCATTTTGAATTTTATAAGCTACTTCATTCCCAAAATAAGCAAGTATATAGAACTAAAAGTTTTGCTCAACAGAATTTTGCACAGTTACATGGTCCTTGTTTTATCGAACAAAGAGTTATTACCATCCGCACACATATTAGATTTGGAGTTTTCCATATTAATTTTCGAGTATCATTGTTCGCCCACCACAAATCACACCAAATAATGATTAAATCTAAATTTTAGCATTAAATACGATATATTAGATGGAATTTTTTGCAGCTAGTCAGATTTACGTTGTTCTCTGATGTAGATAAAGACGCATCTTTACATTTGATTGGCGATGGGATTTATGTTGAGCGGATTTTCAAAAATTTGGAATGATGTTTACTTCAGTTTTGTAAACTTTATTTAAATATTTATCTACACTATCCTAGCGATCAGTGTTTGCTCAAATTTAACTGATATTTTGAATACTCGTAGGTCGGTAAAATCTTGAATTTTGATCATTTTCAGGTGCTCTGGTTATTGGCCTCGATTGACGGGTTTTTATTTGTCCCTTCTTTTTAAGCCTTCCATCAGCTGATTGTCTGAAAATGACGTTGGAACAAGATTTTCCATTGTTCTTTTACCAAATTTTCGAGACTTCATTTCCAGTCTCATCTTCAGGGTTGACACAATATGCACAGGAATAAAACACAACTTGTGGCAAATGTGGTATCCTCATTCAAGACAGATATATTTATTTTAATTCTAAAAGTGTATGGTCTAGTAAAAATTCATTAACAAGATAATCCGCTTTGGCTAATTGTCAATGTCCAGAATTCTCCAACTTATAAAATGTCCAAATTTCTGTGCCATAGAATAAGAAAATACACTTTTTTTCTAGATTATACATTAAAGAATACTTATCACTTCATTGACATTATTAGTAAATATAAATTATTAGAGAATGATAAAATGGCAAGTCTGGATGTGGTATCTATGTATACGAACATTCCGGTACAGTTTGCATTAGTGTGCTCAACGTTCTCTAACGGAATACCCTGAAATACTAGAAGGAAGTAAAATGATGTTAAGGAATATTACGGAAATGTTTAAAATTTGTATGTCCTCTACATATTTTATATTTAGAAATGAATTCTACCTTCAAGTTAAAGGTGTTCCTATGGGACAGCCATTATCGGACACAGTCGCTAATATTAATATGAATTATTTAGAAAAGTATCTCCTATTCAGATCTCACCTCAAACCAAACTTATATTTAAGATTCCTAGATGACATCTTCTTAATTTGGAATCACGGGGACAATGAGTTGGAGAATTTTCTGTATTTAGCTAATCAACTGGGAGAGGTAGAATTCACATTGGAAAAAGAAAACAAAGAATAATTATCGTTGCTAGATGTAAAATTAAAACGAATGGGTCAGACATTAGAGAAAGATATTTATAGGAAGGATACTTATTATGGTATCCTCCTGAATTATTGCTCTAATCACCCGTTTGAGATGAAAATCGGCATTCTAAAATCTATGACAATAAGAAGTCTTAAAATAGTGGATTTAAAATATAGGGACAAAGAACTGATGAAATTGAAAAAAATATTCTGGATAAATGGTTATCCGGAAAAATTAACTGAGAAAATCATAAAGAAGACACTATTGCGATTTTTTAGAAAAATAATCCAGGAGAAACGGGAAAGATATTTAGATAATCAAAATGAAGATAAGCACAGAACTCTGGTTTTACCAGATTCCAAATTAAGTTGAAAAAATAGGATATTAGCAACGAAATACAACATAAGAACAGTGTTGAGACAATCAGTTACAATAGGCAATAAGTAACCGAATCAGAAAGAAAAAATAGAACCGCTCAACACACCAGGGGTTTATGAGATACCTTGTAAAGATTGCAATCTCAGGTATATAGGTGAAACCATGCGTCCAATAAAGGTACGTAGAGGGGAACATAAGACTGCATGCAAATGTAGACATTGTCATAGATCAGATCTAGCCAGGCACTCAATGGAGACAGGTCATCAGATAAACTGGGACGGCTGTAAGCGGATTGCACTATGTAAACGAAATAGATTAACCAAGTTGATTAGAGAATCAATTGAAATAAAATCAGAAATGAATGTCATGAATATGACATGTGTAGAAAAATCATTAGGCCCAATATTTAATGAAGCCTTCTCGAATGGAAAGAAACGTAGATTAGAGGAATCAGAGCTAACAATAAATACATATAAGAGGCAGCGTCTATGAATCTGAGATAGAAAACAGAACAAATTAGATGGGGTTAGAAAGAGGTAATTTGGCTATAGTATATATAAAGATATATATATATATATATATATATATATATATATATATGTAATATTTTTTTATCTAAATATATTTAACTGATATAATTTATCCGTTGAGGGACTCACAGTGTTGCTTATATGATATTAATATTGTATATGATGTACATATATATTTACATATAGTGGATATATAGATATTTATAAAAGATATGAGAAGACCCCACATGGTTGCGTATATGCTTATCTATATATGCATAGATACAGCGTTGGACGTATATATAAATGGATGTTTTAATAAGATGTTGGTGTATATATTTATAAATAATTAAAAATATAATTTAAATAAATATAAATGATTGCTAATTTATTATATATATATATATATATATATATTATTAACAGATAGGTGTACCTATATATATATATATATATATATATATATATATATATATATATGAATGATTCTAAATATTCATTTAAGATGTGGGGTGAACTCACATGGTTGCTCAAATGCTTATTTAGATATTCACAAGATATATGTGGAGAATATTTATATTTTTATATATAAAGTGGTTACTTAAGAGAATTGATGATATATATATATATATATATATATATATAGAACTTGTGTAAACGTGTTTATATATATGTTTTGATATTTATATATGCATATAAATTGTGAGTAAAAATAGTATATATACTATACACTCAGGGTGAATTGTAGGTAGTTGAAGTTCAAAGAACCTATTTCAATTGCTTATAGATACATATATCTACACACACATATATATAGGGCTAGATATATATGTATATAGATAGACATTAAAATAGATATATAAATATTATCAAAAGCGTTTTGACTGATATAATGTATCCGTTAAGGGACTCACAGTGTTGCTTGTATGATATTCATATTATATATATGGTATATACACGTATATATATATGTATATATATGATGGATATATAGATATTTATAAAAGATGTGGGAAGAACCCACATGGTTGCTTATATGCTTATCTTTATATATAAAATATATAGCGTGTGGAATTATACATAAATGGATGTTTTTATAAGTAGTGAGTATATATATATAATTATAAATAATTAAATAAATATAAAATATTACTAATTTTTTATATATATAAATGATTTCGACACAGATATTTTAATGGAGAAACTAATTTATATAGGATATTAGTATTAATGTGTATTTGGTTGAGTGACGATTTCGTTAGTGTTGACTCCGTATTCGGTTTAGTCAAAACAATAGAATAATACTATATATTCTTTCAACTGTTTTACTAACCTCAATCTCTCTCTGTCTACAACCTATTGCAAGCAGAATGGCTAGGTAAACGGGGGCATGTGAGGATTACTGCAATATTGAAATCAAAATTTTGTTGATCTTTCTATGCGTCCGGTACAGCAATTAAAATATAGACATCATTGATAGGCGTGTATGTCAATCCATTAGGTGTGCCTGTAGTTATTCAATCACTGACACTATAGTAAAATACACCTGCTTATAGGTAGGTGTGCGCGGAGGGGGACAGGGATAAGTTTTGTATACATTTGAGTATTAGAGACTAGGTATGAAGACCAGAAATTGGGAAGACAATTAAAAATATACTTTTAGAATTAAAATAAAAATAAATATATCTGTCTTGAATGAGGATACCACATTTGCCACAAGTTGTGTTTTATTCCTGTGCATATTGTGTCAACCCTGAAGATGAGACTGGAAATGAAGTCTCGAAAATTTGGTAAAAGAACAATGGAAAATCTTGTTCCAACGTCATTTTCAAACAATCAGCTGATGGAAGGCTTAAAAAGAAGGGACAAATAAAAACCCGTCAATCGAGGCCAATAACCAGAGCACCTGAAAATGATCAAAATTCAAGATTTTACCGACCTACGAGTATTCAAAATATCAGTTAAATTTGAGCAAACACTGATCGCTAGGATAGTGTAGATAAATATTTAAATAAAGTTTACAAAACTGAAGTAAACATCATTCCAAATTTTTGAAAATCCGCTCAACATAAATCCCATCGCCAATCAAATGTAAAGATGCGTCTTTATCTACATCAGAGAACAACGTAAATCTGACTAGCTGCAAAAAATTCCATCTAATATATCGTATTTAATGCTAAAATTTAGATTTAATCATTATTTGGTGTGATTTGTGGTGGGCGAACAATGATACTCGAAAATTAGTATGGAAAACTCCAAATCTAATATGTGTGCGGATGGTAATAACTCTTTGTTCGATAAAACAAGGACCATGTAACTGTGCAAAATTCTGTTGAGCAAAACTTTTAGTTCTATATACTTGCTTATTTTGGGAATGAAGTAGCTTATAAAATTAAAAATGAATGAAAGATATAACTTTATGTACACATTCGTTTCTTGTTTATATTCGACTCATCGGTAGGAGCCGGTATTACGCCCGATATCCAATACATATTTGGTCAAAATCTGTGGGACAATTGGACGGCAGAATCTCCTATTACGAATGCGAATTCAGGCATTAGTTGAATTAGCTTCGTATAAAGTCTTCGACAATGCAATTTCAAAGTGAACTAGCAATATATAATATATACCAAACATGTAAATAATATATATATGCAAGTTTTTATCAGGTATTTCGTATCTTGTCGATCAAAGCCAGAGTATACGTATCTACTGAAGTAACATGTTTACCTTGTCTCGAAATCCAATGTATTGTACTGAGGAACGGCTCAATATATATATATATATATATATATATATAATATATATATATTAAAAATAATGAGTTAGCTTGGAAATCTTGGTAGCGAAGACTTAATATCTAATTAACTCCACTACTGTATGAATACACATTTGTGTAGAAGATTGCATTTTCCGCCTGTCCCACATTTCCTGACTAAATGTATAGTTGGTATGGGGTGTAGTACCGGCGCCTACTGATGAGCTGCCTACACGTACGAAACGCATTTGCACATGAGATTGTATCCTTCGTTCATAATGACTTCGCTATATATTTCTGGTCTTATTAGAAATAATTTGTTACTTGGTACGTAATACCTAATAGAAACTTGCATATATCTTAGGTCTTCGCAAAAAATATAAAAACTGGCTACCTTGCTAAGCAATTGTTTATTCGACTTTTCAAGTATATGATGAAGCAAAATTTTCAATCAATCAATCTGTTATGATGGTTTCAGTCAAAGTATTAATTAAACGTTTAGGTGAATTAAATCTAAAATTCAGGGTTATTTTACGATTCGTAGAACACAGCATGGAGTAGGTGTTTGTTTGAAGTTAGCAAAGATAATTAAAATGGTTAAAACTTTGACCTACGTGGAATAGTTGTTGTCTGTATGCTTCACGCCATCTTTATTCACGTTGCTACTTTGAATTAAGTGTGGTATGAATAATGTAAACAAAAGAGCATCCTTCACGTCATTCAAGCTGTGCTAACGTTTATTCTTAACAAACAATGAAAAAAGTAGATTGCACAGCAGTTGTGACAACTAGTTAACCAAAACTGTCTTAGCGGGTCGGAGTAATGTGTTTAAAGCAAGCAGCATACTTTAGGCTTTTAATTAGACCGATCGATAGTTCATAGACGATACCCAGGAGCTACTTGCCCTCTTAGTTGGCCAGTGCATACTCATCGATACAGGGCCATGAAGAATAAACTGTGGTTTCTATTGAGTCATTGTGCTCGTCTCGGTAGACTTAAGTGATGCACAAGTGAGAACGCCTGTCAGCTTAACTTCCTTTCAAACACATGGTGTCACTTTATCAAAAGTCTGAACCAGCAAAGTTCGACATATTTCGTACGACATGGAAAATAACGTATCCAGCAGGAATTTCACTTGTGAACGTCTAACAAAGTTTATCGAATAAATCGGCATGCTAATTTGATGCTCTACATTTGTAAGTGGTAAATTAAGCCTAATTTAAATTTTTTGACCAATCACAATGCAGGAAGTTATAAATTTGACGGTGATTTCGGTGGACGCTTTTTGTTTCATAGCACCAAATATTCTTACTAACATCGAGAGACGAGTTTGTGCACCATTACATCGATAACTGAATTTAGAACTGATTAAGGGTTATGGTACTTCCATATTTGGCTTGTATGCACGTGCTCTGTCAACCCGGTCATATTTTATTTCCACAGGTTACGTGGCCTACGTTTAATATGAATATTCCATAATTCAATAGAAAAAACGATTAAAGTCGGTGATTGTACAAGTGATCTTCAAAAGGTATGTAAGATTTGTTTAAAGATACGACATGGTGTATTTTATAACAGGTGGAAAATGAACCGAAACGTATGCCAGAGTCAGCATAGACGAAACATGTAATCCCATGTACTCATGTACTTCCTGCTTATTGGCGATTCATCAGCAGGAGTCGGCACCAAGCCTCAAATCCACCTATTATACGGTCAGGAAATATTGCACTTATATGCATGTGTTCACAAGTAGTGCCAGATTCAATTTAAAATAAAGCTTACTACTATGCAATTACAAATCAAACTCACCATAGATAATATGTACAAAACTCAACGTCATGATTTTGTGGAAAGGCATCATTTGACAAAAATGGTGAGTAACAACTGTTCTGAACACCTGCTCTCCCGCAACGCATTAAATTTACCAGTAAGACCAAAACACATGCATTCATGCGATTTCATCTCATGCTCGTGCTGACTTTTGTATATATCTCTCTGTTACTATTTACAGAATCTGGTTATTAGGAAGATTAGCTATAATAAATAAATGCCTAGATGGTAGTTCCTTGTGGACAAGACTGTAACTAAGATTTGAATAATGTACCACGCCTTTAGCAATAGAACGATTTAAACTGTTTCCTTATTGTGCAGATGATGGATGAGGAATCGATATAAACATGAAAAACTCTTAGATAGTTATTTAGTTTTATTTGAAAAATGTATATACACTTTAAACGACAACCCATTTAAGAACGAAGCATTTTCTGGCAGAGAAATTTGGCCTCTACTAATAGTATATCTTATTAATTTCACATTTGGCATCAGTAAATTTATTTATTCTATATTTAAAATAACATTTCCGACTAACATCATAAAATATACAGTATTTCTGCAACACCGAAATTGAGAATTACAACTATTTCAGAAACACCTGTTACTCCTGTTACATATTTAATTGAATGATGTCATGCTTACCGCGAAATGTGATAACTAGTACCGATCAAGGCCAGAGTGTATGGATTTACTGGAGTAACAGGTGTTCAGAAAAAGTTGTAATGTCTGTGTAATATAGCATACATTGATATTCATCATGTTGATACCATGTGCCGACTCGCAAAACAGTGTAGTACCATGTAACTTTTCGGTACTATGATATTGGTATCGGTTACTGACACAATATCTATAGTGTTAGTATCCTTTACAGATTCGGTATATACATTATATAGAGTGAGTTAGCGTTGAAGTCGCATTGTCGAGACTTTATATAATGTTAGCTTCACTACTGCAGGTTAACACATTCGTCTAGGAGATTGTACCGTCATATTATCCCACATTCCTCACCCAAATATATAATGGTTAAAGGGCGTAATACCAGCTCCTACTGATGAATCACCAGTAAGCACGAAACGAATGTGCATGGGATTATACATTCTGTTCATGCTGTCTTTGGTGTATCCTTCTGGTCACAACTGTACTAATTTGTTACTAGGTTCGCAACACCTAATACGTACTTGCTTATATATTAGTTCTCCGCAACAAACAGTATTTAACTGTTACATATTAATCAATACAATAGCTTTATACTTCGTTTAAAGATCTATGTTAACAAATTCTTGAATATATTTGTTGAGAGAAATGTCTGTGTGATCGGGAATTAAATAATTACCTGATCCTTCTTTAACGAAACCATTTTTTGTCTACTATTCAGATTTTGACGCAGAAAGTGTAAAACAGTTAGCTTGACGTTTGCAATGAAGAATCGACATTAAATACTAAAGCTTTACTTAGTTTACCTTACACGGACAAGTAAATGAATCAACTGATTACTTTAGACGATCATTAGTTGCGCGAGCGATGATAACAATGATTTAATTCAATGTTTCGATCTCGATATGAATAACTATCTTATTTTATATATATATATATATATATATATATATATATATATATATATATATATATATATATATATATATATATATATATATATACCATTTTGGAATGCCATCTTTAATAAAATTCATAGTACCCTTTCCATGTACAAAAAGAAAAAGAAATTTTATAAAATACAAGAACCGTTTATGTCTCATGGTCTTCTAAAATATATACCAATGAACATCATCTGATATATAAATTGAAAGGAAAAACAAAATAGAAAAAAATGAGAGTGTGAAATAAGGGAACAACCAATCAATTGCCTGCATGACATCCATTTCAAGCTCAATGCCTGAATATGCTTCTCCTGCTTGCATAAATCCGGCTGCAATTTGTTTAACCATGAAGCTTCGTATGTGGTTAACTCCTTTCAAATTTTGCGTTTAGTAATTATCTTATATGCTACGTCTCTATAACATACATGTGATGTTTCAATGATATGTTGCGCAATTGCAGACCTGTATTCACCATTTGATTTAGAACAGGCGTGTAAGTTGAAATATCCTCTCATTCGGTTGACCAGCCTACGTAAGTTGATCGACAAATTGCGCATGTATATTGGTAAATAATATTTCATATCGACATTAACGGTTGTTTTTCTTTGACTACTAGTAAAGGCAAATGCTTTACCTTGAATGAAACTCGTAGTTTAGCTGTATTAAATGTGTGCGATAATGCCGATTCAACTTTCTTTTGTGCTATTCGGGCAACTACACCACTGTTAAATGGGATGTTCAGGTAGACTGCTTTATTTTCTGATCCGAAATAGGCCTGTTTCAATTAGCTCTCCCTTTAAATAATTGATTTAATTAATTTTCTAATAGCCATTAGAAATAAAATCGTTTATTGCTATATATATATATATATATATATATATATTGACATTACCACCAATCGTTATATGATGCTTGAAAATTCACTCAGTAGAACGGCTTCGCCATTATTGAAAATTCTTCAAGTTCTGCCAAGAAATTGTTTACGGACAGCGCCCGAACCTGAGTATGACTGCTTCAGAATTTGTGACTCTAACCATTGAGCCATTCTACCTAATGCTACACACCGTTTTCAGTTGTATGCGGAATAATGTATTTTGGTTAGAATTTCCTTTAGCTGGAGCCTACATGGCATCTCTTTAGACCTAAAGAGTCAACTAACTATCCCCAATCTGTCATACTAGAACAGACACCACGCTACCTGAGGAAGTGAATTAAACGAAAATTGGTTGCGCGAGCGGTGATAACAATTATTCTGGACAGTACATGAATGAATCTCAATAAGACCGAAACCGGTCTACTGGATGAATTACATTTGCCTCCTTATACAATGCTTTTCATACTACAAAACATATATGTGTTTACACCAAGCTCACAACCTTGGTTTAAATAAATAAATACGAAATTAATATTCATCCCGTTAAACGGTAGAAATATATGCTTGATAAGGTTAAATTCACTTGGATTAGCGTACTCGTGCATTTTAAATAATGTTTAAAATACATAAATGATTGCGACACTGGGTACTGCACAATTGCCTGCTCTTTGTTTTTATTAGCACAGGAATATTTCCTGGTCATCTAATCAGTAAAACTATTTAGGATTTGCCTTCAGTTTTTTTCCTGGGAGTATAGCGTTAGCTTTGAAGATGGGGCAGAAAAAGAAATCCAGAAAATTCGGAAAATCTGGTTTCAACTTCATTTTCAGTCAAGCAGCTGATGTACGGCTTCTGAGTGAAGAGACAACTGCGAACACATCGATCAACGCCAAACAAAATCAGTGCACCTGGAAATGCGAATGAATCAAGATTTTACCAACTTACGCCTGCTATCAATTGTCCCGTAAAAGAAAAAGTTGGATTAGAAACAAATACTAAGGACGGCGCTACGCAAGATAAGATAAAATTTAAGTATTTCGGATAGAGCAGTACAAAAAGAAACCAATAATCCTACGGTTCCCTGTCATAGACATTCCTGTACACACAAAACATGACGCACGTTTATTTGGCTACATTTTAATAATAGTTATGAAATCTATAATTTACCTAAATGAAGGATGTGAGCTTGGTGTGGACACATATTTATGCCAGTTTAAACTAAGCATTGGATAAGGAAGCAAAGATAATTCACCCAGTAGTCTGATTGGTACTTATTTGACACCCTTCAAACACTGCCAAATATTTTGCCGTGGACAGGGCTCGAACAAGACCACACTTGCTTCGGAGTCTGGGACACTATACTATGCACTACCCTGCCACATCAAGCATAAAATAAATAATTTGAGCAGTGGTTAAAGGGCGTAATACCGGCTCCTACTGATGAGTCGCCAGTAAGCACGAAACGAATGTGCATGAGATTATACTTTCCGTTCATGCTGCCTTTGGTTTATCCTTCTGGTCACAACTGAACTAATTTGTTACTAGGTTCGCAACACCTAATACATACTTGCATTTATATTAGTTCTTCGCAACAAACAGTATTTAACTCTAAATTTGAGCAGACCTCTGAAAAAGGGCTCAGTAACTAATAGATATAGATAGACATATTAGTAGCTGAAACGTTATCAGGAATATTGCACCATTTACCAAAAACGAAACTCAGGTAATATTCATTTTTTGCAACAAAGTCGGCATCAGCGAAATATTGAATACAATGTATACATTCTTCATGCTTACTGGCAACCAATCAGTAAAAGCTGGTACCACGCTAGAAATCCACTAGATATTTTGTCAAGGAATGCAGGACAAGTGGATGACATAATCTTTATATGAAGTCAATTCAATTATTGCTTGATTACACCTTCGAATAGGAGAAATAGGCGGGTACTGAGCGAGTTTATTTTCTTACTAGTACTGAGGAGTCATGGTAATTGTGCTTGTCATTCTTCTGAGTTTAACTTATTTTGTATTTCCTCGTTATCGCCACACCAATCAGAAAATATTTGTTGGAATATAAACCGAAATGTATGACGAATTTTCTATTAGTAGATAAGAAAGAATGCCATTATTCCAATAAAATAAAGAGAGATGATTGCAATTTTTAACAGGTAATTAGTAAGTATTAAAATAAATCAATAACTCTACGAATAACAAAGATTGAAATAGCCTGAAATATTTATCTAAGATACGGATATATATAGATGGAAAACTCGTAGAGCTTGATTCGGTGACTTCCATACGTACAGACTTGCATTAACTAGCTGCTAGAGAGTGGAATCAATCAGTTGACACAGACATGCGACAATGCTCCCTAGATGAACTTCGTCTATGACGAGTAAATAATCAATTATAGTTTAATTTTATTGTTTATATATATATATATATATATATATATATATATATATATATGTGTGTGTGTGTGTGTGTGTGGCGAAAGCTACAAAAAGCTAATGTTCGTGACTGCATAGAAATTGTGCGGCCGACATTTCCAGTCAAGTACAATGTATGCAAGACTACTAGAGGTGAGAGCCGCATATCTAATTTTGCTTTCCATATATACGCAATGCGGTTTGATCCTCGCTAATCAGTTTGCCGTCGTACTCTGATGATGATCATGGAAGGTCGAAACGCGTCAGTGCGTTGCGGATGGCGGTAGTTTTGTTATGTTGTTCGACGACTGGTTCAATACAATGGGATTGGTGTTTACTTCAAGCTCGCAAACTTGATTTAAAGAATTGTTATCACCACCCACGCAATCAATTATTTTTTAATTGTATTGTCTATATATACATAGAAATAAAAGTTAGTATATAACATAAAACTGTTTTGTATGTGCCGGGTGGCACAGGGGTCCGAAGTAGATGCGTCCAGTAATTTTTGAAATCTGTCTTCGGAGTGCCAGCTTCATATTATCAAATGCCGTGTTTTGCGTACCCGGGTAGTAGCTTTGCACGACCGTTTCACAAAGATCCAATTAATCAAAATTTCCATTTTTTTTTTCGATCGGGCTGAGTTTGTATCACATATTTTTTAATGGCGAAGGTGAATCCCCTTTCCATCTTCAGGCCAATTTGTCTACTTATATCCACAGCACAAAGATGTGATAGAACCGCATTTCCATTGGGACGAATACAAACTCAGCCCGATCGAAGACAAAACAAAATTGGAAATTGTGATCAATCGGATCTTTATGAAACTGTCCATGAAAAGATACTACTCGCGTAAGCAAAACGCGGCATTGGAAAAGATGTGCCCTTTCCACGGCCAATTATGAATATTACATTATTTAAAATATCATTGATTGAGCAGGTGATGATAACCATTCTCTACTTGTTAATAGATTCAATTTTAAATGTGGAAATAAACAAGAACAGACGTATTATGGGCCAAACAAGAAACCAGTCTACATGAACATCCCATTTAAGGGGGATGCAGTTTCCCGAATGTTACGAAAGTTGAAGCGGCATTAACACGCACATTTAATGCAGCTAAACTACGAGTGTTATTTAAGGTAACACACTTGCCTTTACCAGCAATCAAAGAGAAACAGCCGTTAATGTCGACATGAAATATTATTTACCAATATACATGCGCAAGTTGTCGATCAACTTACGTAGGCCGATCGACCAGACGGTTAATTACTCGAATATGAGAAGATTGTAACTTAAACGCCTCTTTTAAATTAAATGATGAATACACGTCTGCACATCGCCGAATCATCATACGTATGTTCTCCAGACGTAGCATTCAAAATAATTATTAAATGCAATAAAAAATGAGTTTAGCCATATACGAAGCTTTATGGATAAAAAAAATTTCAGCCGGATATATGCAAGCATAAAAAGCATGTTCAGGCATTGAGCTTGAACTGGAGGTGACGCACGCATTTGATTAGTTTCCTTTTTTACACTCTCTCCATGTTTACATATTTCTATCTTGTTTTTGCCTTTGAATTTAATTATAAATAGATGTTCATTTGTAGATACTTGAGAAGAAAATAGGAAAGGAGCATTTCTTGTATCTGATAAAATTTATTTTCACTTTTGCACATGGAAAGGTTACTATGAATTTTATTAAGGCTCGCATTCCAAAAGAATATATATAGAATGCAAAATCAGATATGCGGCTCTCACTTCCAGTAGACTCGCTTACATATTACTTGACTGGAAATGTAGGCTACACAAATCTCTTTGCAGTCATGAATATTAGCATTTCGGCAGCTTTCGCCACATACATACATAATACAATTAAGCAGTCATTGTTTGTGAGCTTGAAGTTAAAACCAACCCAATTGTATTTGCCCATTCGTTCAAGAACTTGGCAAAACTACCGCCAGCCGTACGCACTGACGCGTTTCGACCTTCCATGATCATCATCAGAGTACGACGGTAAACTGATTTAAATAAATTAATATAGTCATATAGTCCTTTAAACGCGGTATTATGGCTTAATTAATTGAATTTCATTTTCCCAGATCCTAAAAATGAATCAGCCAGAGCCACGTAAAATGGACATAAAAATAAATTATCAAAAATTTTCCAATACCGTGTTTTGCGTACGCGGGTAGTAGCTTTGCACGGACAGTTTCACAAAGATCCGATTGATCACAATTCCCAATTTCGTTTTGTCTTCGATCGGGCTGAGTTTGTATTCGCCCCTATCACATCTTTGTTTACTGGCAACGTTTCTGAAAGAAATTCCCTGTTCCATCTTCAGGCCAATTAGTCTCCTTTTATCCACAGCACAATACTCACAATAGCAGATTTAAGATTTATTGTGCTGTAGATATAAGTAGACAAATTGGCCTGATGATGAAACGGGGAATTTAGTTTAGAAACGTTGCCAGTAAACAAAGATGTGATAGAACCGCATTTGCATTGGGACGAATACAAACTCAGCTGATCGAAAAAGTAGTGATCCATGTCTGTCAATGTCCGTGCAGCTAATACCCTCGTATAACCGGCATAGAAAATATGAAGCTGGCACTCCGCAATCAACTTTCAAAAAATTATCAAATATTTAGAGAATTGCATCTCTAAATGAAGTAAGACATCGGTTTCCATTTTGGCAACAAAATTAGTCGTCTACTCACACACATACCACTTTTACACAGAAATGCACATGCATTCAATGCGTACTGGCGAGAACGCACATTCACATTTTTATTCAGGTATATGCTAACGCCGTTCACGCATTTGACATGCATATTAAACAGATGATCAAAGCGATAATTTACCGCCTCCATGGAATGTGTATACGTAAGCTAAAAGTTAATGTTCTTTAAACCAAGTTTGCGAGCTTAATTTGAATGCACGCAATTAACGGTTACTTGAAGTTAACAGATGTACGTTCATAAAATGAAAGAACTTTGTTATTCAAACATTCTACCCGAAATTTTTCAAAAAGATAAATATTGATATAAATACCTGACCCATTATGTACATACATTGTTATGACCGCCCGCACAGCCATTGTACTATCAATTAGATAAATATTGAACCAGGATATATTTGACTTCTAATTGAGCCAACTCTATTTCGTCTATGCTACAGTTCGAAAACGAAAATAAACCGGGCAAAAAGAATAAGAAATTTATTGGCAAATATTAATGAAATTAAGGTGGAGACAAGTTTCATGCCTGCAAAGACACCTGCCATTGTCATAGATGCTTTAACCACGTAAATAGTAAGGTGCAAATCCCCAGAAAGTACTCAGACTTAATTTAATCATAGTTGATGCCCTATTTCACAATAGATTAAATAAATAAACATTTTCCAATATCAATTAAACAATCACTGATTGCGTGCGTGGTGGGAAAAATCAAGCTTGCGAGCTTGAAGTAAACACCAATCCCATTTTATTTAACCATTCGTCGAAAAACATACCAAAACTACCGCATAGGTAATTTTGCTTCCATATATAGGGATAGCAGTTTGATCCTTCCTACTCAGTTTGCTGTCGTACTCTAAAGATGATCATGGAAGGGCGAAATTCGTCAGTACGTGTGACTGGCGGTAGTTTTTCTTTGTTGTTCGATGACAGGTTAAATGCAATGGGATTGGTGTTTACTTCAAGCTAGTAGTACATCGTACTGACATGATGGATATCAGTGTATGCTTTAGTTCACCGAAATTAAGACTTACACTTATTTCTGAACTCCTGTTACTCCAGTAAATTCATAAACTCTGGCCTTGATCTATGAGAGTTATCACATTTCGCGGTAAGCATGACATCATTCAATTCAATATATAACAGTTACATATCGTTTGTTGTGAAGAGCTAATATATATTCATGTGTGTATTAGATGTTGCGAACCTAGCAACAAATTAGTTCAGTTGTGACCAGAAGGATAAACCAAACGCAGCATGAACGGAAAGTATAATCTCATGCACATTCGTTTCGTACTTACTGGCGACTCATCAGTAGGAGCCGGTATTACGCCCTTTAACCACTATATATTTGGGTGAAGAATGTCGGATAATAGGACGGTAAAATCTCCTAGATGAATGTGTAAGCTTGCAATAGTGAAGCTAGCATCATATCAAATCTTCGACAATGCGACTTCAACACTAACTCACACTATATAATATATATACCGAGTCTGCAAAGGATAATAACACTATGGATATTGTGTTAGTATCCGATACCAATATTATAGTACCGAAAAGGTACATGATACTAACATAATGGATATCAGTGTATGCTTCAGTTCACCTAAATTGAGAATTACAACTATTTCTGAACACCTTGATCGATATCTCTTATCACATTTCGCGGTAAGCATGACATAATTCAATACAACATATTAAAGCTAAATTATGTTTCTTGCGAAGAACTAATATATACACAAGTATGTATTAGGTGTTGCGAACCAATTATCAAATTAGTTCAGTTGTGACCAGAAGGATAAACCAAAGACAGCATGAACGGAAAGTATAATCTCATTCACATTCGTTTCGTGCTTACTGGCGACCCATCAGTAGGAGCCGGTTTTACGCCCTTTAACCACTAGATATTTGGGTGAAAAAGGTGGGATAATAGAATGGTACAATCTCCTAGACGAATGTGTAAGCCTGCAATAGTGACGCTAACATCATCTAAAGTCAACGACAATGCGACTTCAATGCTAACTCACACTATATAATATATATACCTAGTCTATAAAGGATACTATCCCTATGGCTATTGTGTCAGTAAACGATACCAACAATATGCTACCGAAAAGGTACATCGTACTGACATGATGGATATCAGTGTATGGTTTAGTTCACCGAAATTAATAATTACAACCACTTCTGAACACATGTTACTCCAGTAAATTCATAAACTCTGGCATTGATCGACATCAGTTATCACATTTCGCGGTAAGCATGACATCATTCAATTAAATATATAACAGTTTTATACTGTTTGTTGCGAAGAGCTAATATTTATTCATGTATATATTAGGTGTTGCGAACCTAGCAAAAAATTAGTTCAGTTGTGACAAGAAGGATAAACCAAAGACAGCATGAACGGAAGGTATAATCTCATACACATTAGTTTCGTGCCTACTGGCGACTCATCAGTAGGAGCCGGTTTTAAGCCCTTTAAGCACTATATATTTGGATGAAAAAGGTGGGATAATAGGACGGTACAATCTCCTAGACGAATTTTGAAGCCTGCAATAGTGAAGCTAACATCATATAAAGTCTTCGACAATGAGACTTCAACGCTAACTCACTATATATAATATATATATATATATATATATATATATATATATATATATATATATATATATATATATATATACAGAGTCTGTAAAGGATATTAACACTATAGCTATTGTGTCAGTAACCGATACCAATAGTATATTACCGAAAAGGTACATAGTACTAACATGATGGATATCAATTTATGCTATAGTTCACCGAAATTGAGAATTACAACTATTTCTGAACACCTGTTACTCCAGTAAATCCATACACTCTGGCCTTGATCGATATCAGTTATCACATTTCGCGGTAAGCATGACATCATTCAATTCAATATATAACAGTTGAATACTGTTTGTTGCGAAGAACTAATATATATGCAAGTATGTATTAGGTGTTGCGAACCTAGTAACAAATTAGTTCAGTTGTGACCAGAAGGATAAACCAAAGGCAGCATGAACGGAAAGTATAATCTCATGCACATTCGTTTCGTGCTTACTGGCGACTCATCATTAGGAGCCGGTATTACGCCCTTTAACCACTATATATTCGGTAAAAGAATGTGGAATAATAGGACGGTACAATCTCCTAGACGAATGTGTAAACCTGTAATAGTGAAGCAAACATAATCTGAAGTCAACGACAATACGACTTCAATGCTAACTCACACTATATAATATATATACCGAGTCTGTAAAGGATACTAACACCATGGCCATTGTGTTAGTAACTGATACCTTTTTTGAAATCGATGAGTACCGGATACTAACACTATGGTTTCCGAGTCGGTACACGATACCAACCTGATGGATATAAATTTATGCTAAAGTTCACCCAAATTGAGAATTACAACAATTTCCGAACACCCGTTACTCCAGTTAAACCATACACTCTGGTCTTCATCGATATCAGTTATCATATTTCGCGGTAAGCATGACATCATTCAATTCAATATATTACAGTTAAATACTGTTTGTTGCGAAGAACTAATATATATGCAAGGTAATACTGGCTCCTACTGATGAGTCGCCAGTAAGCACGAAACGAATGTGCATGAGATTATACTTTCCGTTCATGCTGCCTTTGGTTTATCCTTCTGGTCACAACTGAACTAATTTGTTACTAGGTTCGCAAAACCTAATACATACTTGCATATATATTAGTTTGTTAGTGGTTACGCACTACCTTATAAACAATTGCATTATACATTTTGTTTTTTTTAATTTTGTCGTACTCTCCTTTATTTCACCGTAACATCGAAAACGACTGACTATAGACTCCATCACTAAAAGTCTTTGTGAACCGATTCATTCACTTGGTTTTGTCAAGATCGCTGCAAGCTGAACATGAGTAGACATTTAAAGATAACCAAATTTAATAGCAGCTCGATTGTATCCATCCGCATCTCAATGTGGCATCATTGTCGCTTTTTGGTAAGTAACACCAATTGCATTGGTTTAAGAACTGTCTTATGGAGCCACCTACACAAGCTTCCCGCCAGGCTAACAAGGTAGCCCGTATGGACGGCCGCAATTGAATCCATTCATTCACTTGGTTAAGTCAAGATCCCTGGAGGCTGCAGATGAGTAGACAGTTAAAGGAAACCAAATTTAATAGCAGCTCGATGGTATCCATCCGCTTCTCGATGTGGCGTCACTGTCGCTTTTTGGTAAGTAACACCAATTGCATTGGTTTGAGAACTGTCTTATAGAGCCACCTACACAAGCTTCCCGCCAGGCTAACAAGGTAGCCCGCATGGACGGCCGCAATTGGAGATGTAAATCCATTACCTTGTGACTGCAAAGAATTTTAGGCAGTTACCTTCAGTAGACCATTTCACATTGAAATCACCCTAAACAAGAAAATTTAAATATTGAACATTTCGACATCTCACAACAAAGCGGGTCCAGTGGAAAGGCCTGCTTCATGCTGTCTTATTGGCATGAGTTTACCTGGACTTATTAAGCAGGGTGTCTAGATCACCTGCTATGTATCTCTGCATAGAGGTAAAGTTCATTAAATATATATATGAAACATGCAAATCATCCAGAAATTAATGCATACATGACGATATATTAAGAAAACAATTGCCTGAAGAAACCCACAACCCACAGGCATACCTGAAATGATGATATTTCATTGGCTGGCTTGTCATTCCATCGCTTGCGTATCACCTCTAAAAGATTTATCTCGGAGGCGTCATGCAAGCACACTTTCAAATGTCCATCTGCTGTCAGTCTTAAACGGGAACAACCACCACAAAAATTAGCGGTCATTGATGAAATAAAGCCAACACGACCCTGATGGCCTGGTATCTGGTATACCTTTATTTAAAACAAAAAAATGATTTGGATAATAAAGCGAACATAAGCTGGCGCATTTATTCAAAACAACTGGGATAGTTGAAGCATATAATTGTACAAATACAGGACAGACGCAGCATAACATATAACACAAATGCCAAAAAAAAATAAGGATGGTATCTGGAAAACCACGTGGAATAAGTAGCCAGCCACACAGTAGCGAGACAACAGCATTAGTTAAATTGCTGCAAAACTGCAGGCAGCATCGTAGAGGCACATGATCTTCAGACTGTACAAAAAAGTACAGCTTTGGCAAAGGTCATTCTGTCCAACGATAACGAACGTGAGCAATCTCGGAAGCACAGCTCGTCAAGCACTGTTCGAGGACACCGAATACCAGAAGCGGTAAAGAAAATAGCCAAGTGAACTCGTAATATTGTCAGAAAATCGATGGGAAGTCCCTTGCCTTCATAAAATATGAAATACATACAGCTTCGTGATGAAATAAACTTCTGCCCTCATGCATGGCCTCTCTTCCGAAAATAATCAAGTTTGAGTAGAATATAAGTGCATGCACGCGATTATTTTCGTAATTTGGTTGGTGGAAACCGTCCCAACTAAGCACACAGGTGCTGTTTCGTCACTAGCCAATAAGCAGAACACCTGAAAATGATCAAAATTCAAGATTTTACCGCTATCAATTGTCCCGCATAAGAAGAATGCGGTCAAATCCACAACAAGAAGGACAGCACTGTGCAAGAGAGTTTATCGTGTATAATTACATGTTGGATGCACAAGGCTAAAACACGAAGTATGGCAATTGCAAATAAGACCGAGCCTTTAGTATTAGAAATATAATAATAATGAAAGAAAAAAATAGGCAAATGTTGGTGACAACGTTAAATTCTGTCATAAAAAAGCCATACACACGGGAAAATATATCAAACGGTAAAAAATTAGGCCTTTTATATAGAAATGCGAGAATGATTTAAATTGATATTCAAAATAGGATATTCACGATACATACAGCATAATATTGCAAATGTAAGACCTTGCAAACATTCAAACTTGTAAATTGGTCTGATTGTAGCAAAACATCAGTCGAAAGACTAAGTCTTATGGAGAAAGGCCACTGACACAGAAATCGGCTGTCTGAAATCCGGTGGGCCTTAGCCAGACGCATCGGCAACCTTACCTTGAAACTATCTGACACTAAAAGCAAAAACGTATTCTTCGTATAGAAACAATAATGCTTATGTCGACTACGCCACTGGCTGACATAATTTTTCTTACTTACGCCAACTAGTCTAATGTAATTCTTTAAATCAAGTTTGCGAGCTTGAAGTAAACACCAATCCGATTGTACTTAACCAGTCGTCGAACAACATAACAAAACTACCACCAGCCACAAATACAATGGGATTGGTGCTTACTTCAAGCTCACAAACTTGATTTAAAGAATTGTTACCACCACCCGCGCAAACAATTATTGTTAAATAGTCTAATGTAAATTAGAGGGGATGGCAAATTACGACGACAATTCTTTAAAACAGGACTAGAATTCTCACCATGATACGCAAAGAAGACTACACTTTGCCTTGTTTGGGCCTAAAGGTGTCCAGTGCAAAGCCTTCAGCTGTGCCAAATTTTAGCCAATAGAATAATACTTTACCAGTATTGAAGCTCAACAAGTTGACTGCAACCACTGATCTCCACTCCGGAAAGACGCCCCATTAAAAACTGCATTGACAATATAATTGAATAAGGTGGAAGGAATAGCGCATTCTTGTCAAACGTTGGAGGTATTTGACAAAAACCTGGAAGAGCCTGTAATAATGCGGAAAAAACCAATGAGACGGCAAACTAGCTAAAGCAAGTCGTAACATCTTGCGCGCCAACCATTCGGAAGCAGCTGGGTAATTATGAAGAGCAAAGGCTGGCGCCTCCATTGACCAGTAGAGAAATTTTGGTTCAATCGTTCATTAAATAAATAGTTTCAACGACAAGGTAACATTGTTCTACGGGTTTGCGCAGTGCGATCATGACATTCCGAGTATCCACGGATTTCTTTCGTGAGTAATATATTTGCATTATCAGTTTCGCAAACATCCCAATTACCAAGTACGCATCGAGCTCGTATTCGTAGTACGATCAAATCTTCGTTTACTGGCAATGTCTCGGTACTATGTTCCCAGTACCATCATCCCGCATCTAGTCATACGCACATTAAAATGCTCACAATAAAAGATTTAAGTAAATCGTTCATAATAACCATTGGAAATGGGGTACGATCTAATCTGCGTTGATTGGCGACGTTTCGGAACTGAATTTCACGTTCCATCATCAGGCCTCCAATCACACACACATACTCAAAATGTTCACAATAGCAGATTTAAGCAAATGTGAAACCTCTGTTCTAGCATTGATTAAACCACCCAGCCAGTGTTGTCTAGCTGTACTACTACAATGAACGATGCAAAATCGACAAAATGGGCCCCCAATTAAAACAATTTAGAAGAAAATAGTGATGCATATGCAAAGGAACCTAAAAATATTTTGCAATATAAAGAATAGCCTACTTTCGACGTGTCCGAAAATTGACCTGGAAGTCTTGTCAAGTTCGGGTGAGCAGATTTCACGACGCTCAGCATCTCGGCATACGGAAACAACTTTGCAGTTTCCCATCGGTTACCAGAGAACGGCATATATTCGATAAAACGTACTTCAATGTCCTGTTTTATGACAAAATGAACGGAATAGTAAGGCACATATTTTCATAAGTTTAAAAGAATTGGCTTACAGCTACGGTGCGCTGTTATGCCAGCTATCCATTTCACGTTTGGAGAAGAAAGTTTACTAAATTTTTACATCTAGTCAAATACGTCAAACAAAATAAGATCCGGCAAAAATATTGGCCTTTGTAACTTTGTCGAAACATATTTTTCAACCCATTTATTCTGCGATTTTTCAATTATTTCTTGATTAGCTGAACGAAACTGGCTTACATCATATAGCTGTATATGTTTGCAAATTATTATCAATGTTGTTATTCATATATTGCGAAAACCATTAGTTGCATTGAGATAATTCTGTTACAAAATTATATAGTCTCTGTTTTAGCTAACAAGGAATTGCTTTCAGTTCCTATTTCTAACGGAAGTTCATTTCAGTATCCACTGCTGGATACTTTCATCAACTGACAGCTCATCACTCCAAATTAAAGCAAACCAATACAGCAAGCGTGGGTGAATTGTAGACCTGGCAATGGATATCAAAATATTTCCCTTGGAAAGCAGAACTGGGATAAATTTATGGTTAGACAAACATGGCTCAAGTAATTTTGCAATATCCAGTAATGCATCAAGGTAATTCATATAATTATGTTACCAGTTTGTCAATATTGCCATATATTTATATTTAACGACCCAGGCTGTGACAATGAAAAATAGACATAAATTGGTCTAGCTGATGAAATGCATTTTAATTATTTCTGGCAAAAAAACATCAAATGCAATCTTACAGTTCTGCTTTAATTTCATTTACCCGGATGGTACGTAGAAATTTTAAATCCAAAGCAATACAGAATAGGATCTAATCGATGGAAGATTGCCAAAAAATACGCATTTATAAATTCTTTTGGAATGTGAGCCTTAATGAAATTCAAAGTACCCTTTTTATATGCAAAGAAATTTTATCAGATACAAGAACCACTTCTTTCTCATACGCTTCTCAAGTATCTACAAATTAAAATCTCTTTATATATAAATTGAAAATCAAAACATGATAAAAAATGTAAACATGGAGAGTGTGAAATAGGGGACCAAGCTATCAATTGCGTGAGTCACCTATAGTTAAAGCTCAATGCCTGAACATGTTTCTTTTGCTTCCATAAATCTGGCCGTAATTTCTTTATCCATAATTCTTCGTTCTGTTATGGCAATTAATAATTATCTTAAATGTTACGTCTGGAGATCATACGTGTCAGGTTTCAATGATGTGTTGCGGAATTGAAGGCGTGTATTCACCAATTAATTTAAAACAAGCGTTTGAATAACAATGTTCTCTTGGTCGAGTAATTAAACGTCTGGTCGATCGGCATACGTAGGTTCATCGACAACTTGCGCATGTATATTGGTCAATAGTATTTGATTTTGACATTAACGGCTGTTTCCCTTTTATTGCTGTTAACTACAAGTGTGTTACCTAAATTAACACATGTAGTTTAGCTGCATTAAATGTGAGTGTTAATGCCACTTACGTTTATTCGGGAAACTGCATCTCCCTTAAATGGGATGTTCAGGTAGACTGCTTTCTTTTCTGGTCCGAAATACGTCTGCTTTTGTTTGCTTTCCCTTCTAATAATTGATTAAATTAATTGTCTAGGATAGACGTTAGACTTTAAATCGTTAATTGCTTTATTATATTTTCTGTCATTTGAATCTTGGCTAAAAAACCTGTCGATTCTTGAAAAGCAGCCACGAACTTTTGCTAATTTATATTAAAATGGCACAAAACTGCTATAGTGCAGATACTGTGCAAACCAGGTTAGTTTATGGCAAATTTTTCTATTTAATTTGCCATTAGATTCTTCTATTAGAAGAACATCTAAGAAAGGTAGACGATCATCTTTCTTGTACTCTGACGTGAAACCGATATTCTGATGTGCTTTGTTGAAACTTTGAAGCAATGTTCGTGATTGCGACCTGTTCTTAATGACAAGGAAAATATCATCCAATGCTCATGCGGTAAACTTGAAATGGAGGCGACACGCAATGTATTGGTTGTTCCTTAATTCCACATTCACTACACGTTTACATTTTTAAAATCTTGTTTTGCCTTTCAATTTATACATAAAAAGATGTTCCGTTGTAGATACTTTTGAACAAAATTAGAAAGAAGCGGTTCTTGTATCTGGCAAAATTTCTTTTTATTTTTGCGTATGGAAATGGTACCATACATGTATATATCTTAATATTGCATTCAATGCTCGGTTTCGTCGGTGTAGGAAATGAGCTGCAAGTCAATCACCTAAATGCACCTTGGTTCATGTCCAATAAGGAAGAACCCTATCCATTTGAGAATTATATTTTCTAACTTATTCTATGTTTAGTTTATACCATATATAATATATATATATATATATATATATATATATATATGTATATAGTGTGAGGCCATCGCTTTTCAGATGCAGTAAAATTTACCTGTTATATTTCAAAGGAGGACACACACATAAATGAAATACGTAAGCAGTTTCAAGGTAAATGCTGCAACTAGATATCATTCAATCTCATGAGTTCTGCAAAATGAAATTTGTAAATCGATCTGTATGCTTTCATCACCATGATGTAAGTTGCTTGTATGCCTGTTGCTTCGTCAGAATTTCGTGTCAAAGCGACAATTTAGCATTCTGATGGGTTATTGAATTTATTTCAATGCGAGATAACAAAATCAGCCACTACATTACATGTGCCTTTCGCATGACCAATACAAGAATTGAACTCACTCGAGTGGATCATCTGCCGAATTACCATTAACAGATATTTTTACAGAATATTTCCGTAGAGCCTCCGCTAGGGAGGATTGCCGATCTTCACTTCGAAGGGATGACACAGAATATGTCTTTCAAAATGAGACCGGAGTCGTACATAGCTAAAAGTTATCTTTCCATCGACGAATATTTATTTCCTGCTAGTTTCAACTTTATGGAATAAAATGCGACGGGGGCATTTAATCCTACTCGTCTTGTTCTATTGTCGCGCCCCTGGCTACATCGGACAGTAGATTCGGCTGAATAGCACGCTGTATGGTACTTTGCACAAGCAGACGTTTCGTTCTTTCAAAGTGTAGTTGGTCGGTTGTATCCCAATGCAGTCGTGAATTGGACTTAGGCGACAACAGCCCTTGGAAATTTCTTATCAGCCGTGCATGTGGTTTCGCCTTCATTGAAATAAAGGACCTATATTAACCACAAATGTCAAGAAAGCGACGCAGTTCTTTTTTAGTTTTCGGCGCGGGAAATTTTCTGATAGCCTCGACCTTGTCTTCGCGGGTATTTTTAATGTTACGTGGGATTGAATTTCTCTTGTAATTGTACATATGCACATTTCTATACGTTTAACATGAAGGTCACTTTGATTTCTGTTAAACGCTGTTAAAAATTCTCAGAGACTATGACGAAATCGTCATGGTAAGAATAGAAACGTGAAAGTTAACTCAACACTATCATAATCGCAAAGATCCTATTGATCCCCATATCCAAGCACGCATCTGTTTTGTCTTCAATCAGGCTGGGTGGGTATTCGTCCTTTTCTTCCGAAGGCTTCAACATCGTTCATACTAACCACTGGAAATGAGGTGTGATCTAATCTTCGTTGACTGATGACGTTTCGGTTACCTTTTTCCCAAACCATCCTCAGGCTTCTAGTCACACAGTAAGATTCTCAAAAAAGCAAATGTGGTAACCTCGTTCCTAAACAGTTCTACTTATATATTCGTTTTTTTTGACTCACCTATGGTTTCAAACGAAGAATTTGTCTCAGTAACTAAACTGTATATATGGATATGCATGGAGCACATGAGAACACTAATTAACAACGCAGAGAGATATATATATATAATGCAATGAAGTGACCAAACTACTTCAGTATGCAGTTAGTTTAAAAATTCCCGGCATATATAATCACAACATATGTGCAGAATGATACGGAAGAGAGAGAAAGTATCGAACATGTGTTATAACTGTAATGTTGTCATGTCTTGGTAATTAAGGTTAAAACACAAATCTGAAAAAGACGACAAACCTGGGTTTTAACTTTAATTACACATGTTCGATACTTTCTCTCTCCTCTCCACCATTCTGCACACCTGTTGTGATTAATTAGACCGGAAATTTTAGATAACTGCAATTATACTGCGGTAAAGGTTGGTCTGCCATTTTCATTATATATATTTCATTCCTTTTAATGCCTAACACAGTACTTCTATAATAAAACAACACATAAATACCTAAAGTGGATAAAGGCCATTTATTATTTCGTGAATACTAATCATCTATTATACAATCATACATTATTATACATTTTAAGTTTTCACTTGATACATATATATATATATATATATATATATATATATATATTCTTTATAATGTCCATGCCTTTTTAATTTTACATCTAGTATATATTATAATTAGGAAGATAGAACACATTAATAACAAAGTGGTTAAAGGCCATTTATTTCGTGAATACTAATCATCTCTTATACAATCATACATATTTATACATTTTGGGTTTTCAATTGATTATGCTAGTGGTAACAAATCTGACTCGTTTTTACTGCTGTTTCTTGTTTTGACTAGTTGGTGAGTGTGTATGCGTTTGTGTTTGTGTTGTGTATGCGTGTTTGCATGTAAAGGTCCATGCATATCCATATATAGAGTTTAGTTACGGAGATAAATGCTATGTTTAAAACCATTTGTGAGTAGAAAAACTAAAAAATAAATAGAGTTGTTTCGGAACGAGGTAACCGCATTTGCTCAAATCTGCTGCTGTAAGAATCCTACTGTGAAAGTGTGACTAGAGGCCTGAGGATGGTTTGGGAAAAACTAAACCGAAACGTCGCCAGTTAGCGATGATTAGATCGAACCTCATTTTCAGTGGTTAGTATAAACAATGTTGAAGCCTTCGGCTGAAAGGTACGAATACGCACTCAGCTTGATCTATCGGAGCTTCGCGAAACAGTTAGTGCAAGGCGATGACCCGCGAACGGAACTCGCGGATGTTGAACATATGAAGCTGGCACTTCGAAAACTTTCAAAGGATATTTGCTAATTTAACATTTCATTCATGAACCTCTGAAGTGTCTGTGATGCATTGCACAGAACAAACCGATTCCAATTATATTGAAATAATTAAGAAATGTTAATGACATCAGATGCCGCTATACTTTATTCGTCGATAGGTATTTGATGGTATGATGATCTAAGACCACGCACCGTAAACCATTTACTTTGAGCAATCCCATTAATAATAGCTTTAACATTACTCATTGTATATAGAACCGTATATGTAACTCTGTTGAGGGCTCGATAATCGCCATATTATTTCCTATCAATTGTGAGTTGCTCGGCTTGCATGTGGATCGGTGATGCCCATGGACCAAAACTAGGACAAATAATACCGTACTCTAGCATCTGATCAATAATCGTCTTGCTAGCCTGCAACTTTTTCGGATCTAAGTGTCAAGCTCTAGAAAAGACCGGTGCACCTTTTGTTGAAATGTGACATTTAGTAGTTAATCCAGTTTTACTGATGGGATTTGATAATTTATTATTCATGATCCTTGGAAAACTGTTGACGATCTCACGTACTCGTGGAAGAGCGGATTCGAACGAGTCGTTGCTCTTGGGTGAAAAACTGGACGATCGTTACTGCCAAAACAGTGCGTACAATTAAATATGTAACGGGGCCTAGCAAGGTACCTTTGAATGTATCAATTATCATATCAAACTTCGCCAAAAAAATTCTAGGCCTAACATAAAATAAGGCATGTCCGCGACGACAAACGTCCATGGGATAACACGACGTTTACCTAGTGATACTCTGAGATTCGCCAAACCATGTATTTTTATTAACTGGACGTCGCAAGTCTTTAACTGTACATCTGTGATGCATGTTATTGGGAAATTCTGTGTTACTTACAATATTTTAGCACCAATACCAACCAAAAGCGCGGGCCGCGTGCATAAATCTATAAAAATCATTAACGCGGCAGTTTTCTGTACGTTTCTGTCTGTGGGTCTGAACTTTTCCATGGATAAACCGTCTCTGTGCCAACGTGAAAATTCACATACAGTACCATCTTGACAGATTCTCAAGAAATTTGTAGTTCTGCGTCCCCATATACAATGACTCATTCAAAAATTATTAGCGTTGACCACAGGAGGACACCTATCTGACTGTGTGCGACTAGCAGGTTTATGGATGCTGATCTGTGTACACTATTTAGCTGAAAATTTGATGATGGCCCGGACGCCGCAAGCTGTGTAATAATGACAGGGGACCGAACGGTCGTCACGATGACTGAAGAGGACGGTGCAGGGAATGCGATTGCAGGTCGGGATCCTTCATACTATGGCTCGGAATTAGTTTTATGGGGTAAGATAGTCATAATTACTTAATGAACTATCAGATACAACTAACATACAGAAAATTACTATAATCAAGGTTGCGGTCTAGATATAAGCACCTGAACCATTAATTACTTCTATATGTCAGTATAAACTAAGAATTGTATGGTGAAGAAAACGCAATTCAGTCAGTAAACCAGTTTCGTCCTTATGGGGAATTCATCATGTACTGGCTAGATTTTGCCGCGAACAGGTCTTGAACCTGGGCACATCTGCTTCGGAATCTGGTGCTCTAACCACTGAGCCACCCTGTCGCACCACCATAGCCTACCGCCACTTGAGAGTTGAGTGATTTTATTTAAAATTTTAAACAAAATTCCAATGTACTTAATCCTTAAACGGTGGTTAAAAATTTAAAAAAATAAGTAACCAATTCCATCACAAACAAAATTTGCAATTTTTATTAAAGAAAGGCTGCAATTTCAAAAATGATTAACGGTAAATTTCATCTAAAAAAATCCTCCATAGTTAGGATGTAATAAGATAATTCTGACTTTAAATGTTAAAACACGAAATATAATTTAAGAAGAGCGCTAGACACAGTTTTAATGATGATTGAAAATTACATGTGCAATATCGCGGTAAAGAGTCATACAGCTCATCTACTGCGCCATCGAAGCCGCGAACTGCATGCCGTTTTTTTATTTTTGGGTCTGTAATAAAGTTCTGATGGATTATAAAGAGAATAGCTACCGACCGAAAGTGCCAACAACGATTCTCCTATCTGGCATCAGAAGTAAGACAACATTATTCAATAATAATGCAAGAATTTGATAAAACATATAAGATGTCAGTAAAAGCAATCGTCTTCGTCCTAACTGAGCACTTATCTGACGAACTAGAATTGTCGCGACCGCAATTTGAATCTGGAAGCCTGTAGTTCAGTAATGCTATTTGCATCATAAACTACAGAATTTTTAAAATGTACGCAGTTTGCCGTTTACTATTAATCTAAATTGCAGTTTCTAACATATGCAATATAAACTGTTTACGGATAATAGACATGCAGTCAAATTCTGTAATTATACTTTAATCGTATATATATTTCTGGCATAGTCTAAACAAATGGCGAAATCCTACTGGGATAAGCTGGTCTTATGAAGTGTTAGACCACTGTTTCGTCCTTACTTTGAAAATCTTAAGAATAATGCCTGTCTTCCGATCCGATATTTTGGTTGGTAAGTCGAAAGTGATAAGTTAGCATAAACCAAACTCCAGCCAAACAGAGCTGGTAGGAATCTCAAATTTTACGCGATTTTCGAAAAACGTTAGTCTTGCATACATTACATTAGTTGGATTATGTCGACGGTACATCACCAAAGCCACCACTTACATGCACATTTTTTTATTTGTTAACACGCACAAACACTCTCATATATATATATATATATATATATATATATATATATATATATATATATATATATATATATATATATTCTTTATAATGTCCATGCCTTTTTTAATTTTACACAGTATATTTATAATTAGGAAGAAAGAACACATTAATAACAAAGTGGATAAAGGCCATTTATTTCGTGAATAATAATCATCTCTTATACAATCATACATATTTATACATTTTGGGTTTTCAATTGATTATGTTAGTGGTAACAAATCTGACTCGTTTTTACTTCTGTTTCTTGTTTTGGCTAGTTGGTAAGTGTGTATGCGTTTGTGTTTGTGTGTATGCGTGTTTGCATGTCAAGGTCATTTTCGCAGTATTGCAAAGTGATGTCTGAGATCTGGTCATTATTCTTTTGATGGCTTGAGAATTAACCATTTGTGCGCATTGTTCACTGTTACATGTACGAGTGCTATTTTTCCCAGTGTAGTTGATCGTTTCACCTTGTTGCGCAAATTTATAATTTCCACATGGTAACAGCGCCAGTGTGGATTGCAGTGTTAAACGCTCATATTGTTTGGAAACTTCTGTCACCGTATGCGCCTCTGTTATTTCCACTTCCGTTTGTTGCCAATCCGATTGTATGTTCGTTGATTCTAGTCGAGGGCCTGTTTGTTCTTGACTGGATACTAGTAGATTGTTGTTGAATTTTGTTATTCTTGGCCTGTCGATAAGAATATCATGTTGATGAAACTTTTGAATATTAAGGTTAGGTGCTTGTTGTTTTATATAAAGGGCTTCATAAATAAATAATATTTTTTCTGATTTTGCTTTATATAGAATTGTGAAATTGGTCGAATTAACAGAGTTGCCAATATATGATCGTAAATAACTGATTTTCCTGACGGTGCCAAGCCTTTGTTAATCAATTTCTGTGGCAAATGTTGCTGGATTCTGCTTATCAATTGCTTCTTCGTACGTCCGATATATGTGCTACCGCACATACGTGACAATTTGTAGACTATGAATGATTTGGAGAGAATTGGCAATTGATCTTTGGCATCCAACCTCATGATTCTCTGTGTACTAAATGTCATATTAACTTTAACACTGGGAAAGTTCTCCTTAGTTATTCTATTCAGCCGCCGTGCAATTATTGAGGCTGGTACGTCGCCTCTAAATGGTAAGTTTAGGAAAACCTGCTTGACGGTATCCTCTCTAGTACGAATCTGCCGTGGTCTGATGTTGACATCAATGAAACGCTCTGGGTAGTTGTTCATTAGCAAAATTTTCCTGAGGTAGCCCAGTTCTTCCTCAATCTTGTGTTCAGAGCAGATCTTCCTGATTCTGTTTGCTAGGTTGTTTACTAAGTTTCTTTTGTGGGATTTCGGCACACTACTGATGTAGTGAATGTATTGTCCGGTGAAAGTGGATTTTCTTCGTATATGGCCAGTGTCAAATCCCGCTTTCTTCTCGAGTGAGTTTGATGTCTGGATCGGCTCCATTTGCTTGTTTGAGGATTTCGGAAGGGTCTGCTGCTTCTGAGATGAACAACAAGATATCATCTACATACCTTTTGTAGAGTGCGCACTGGTCAATTATACCTTTCAGGCTTGTTTTTTCCAGGTGATACATGTATAGATCTGCCAGGAGGGATGCGATGCAACTTCCCATAGCTACACCATTGATCTAGCGGTAGTATATCCCTTCGAATGTAAATTGCACGTTTTTAGTACATGCTAATATGAGGTCTTTGGTGTCATTGGTGTCCATAGGTAAA